>CAEGAE010014652.1:0-33512 GCA_903067095.1 Girardinus metallicus | reverse complement strand
CAGAAGCTTATTGAAACAATGCCACAGCGAATGCGGGCTGTAATCAAAGCTAAAGGCGGCCCAACAAAATATTAGAGAGTGGGACCATTTTTTGGTGGCGACTTTTTTTTTGACCAGGCAGTGTATTACACAAGATCAATAAAAAATTATATTTTAACTGAAATGTCAAGGGTCTGAATGACACCAAACTGAACAATTAGCTTCGTCAGCAGTGACCTTTTGACCCTTCCCCTCTTTATAAGTGGTGCGTTTACATTGACCAAATAATTGCACAATTTGACATTTCGAAAATAAAATTGCTCAAAGGAAGCAGCAATTTCAAAATATTTTTTTCAGGAAAATGTTTGGCGTGGTTTTGCAACCGAATGTTGCAGCTGGAACAAACCACGAAGAAGATGATGACAGGAAGTGGTTGAAGGATGATGGCGCAGCATTTTTTTTTATGAATTATTTAACTGTTTCTTATTTGATGGAAACGCCAAGATAGAATTTTTTTATATTAGCAGAATATTGAGAAAGCTGTGAATCCGTCAGTTTTATTTTTCTGAAATAATTGACAAAAGTTTTGAACTTTTTCATATATTTTTTTTTTTTTTAGCATACTTGTAGACAAAACAAGCACTAAAAAGTAAATCTTCATTTATCATTTTTCTCTTTGTTGTAACAATGCTTGTTCAGAATACCAGTTATCGGAAACACTGTTGTATGGAAAATTCATCTCTTTTTTTTTCTTTCACTTTTTACCAAAAACTGAACGACAAAAATCTTCAGTCTGGTGTTTTGGTCTCAACTAGCCTGTTTTTGTTTACTGAGACTTTATAATTGAATGCATTTGTTGTTTTGTTTATTTACCTTGGATATTTAAAATGTCTTCCAGTTCCAGTGTTAAATGTTCATTAGAATTTAAAATCTATTGATCTTTGAGAACGTGTTCTTGCATTATTACACCATTACCATTATATTACTGGAAAATGGTGTCAAAACAACAATATTATAGCTTATTGCAATAACTTATGGGATAATTCATCATCCAGTAAAATTTGGCCTGGTCGGTTTAACCTGAATCACTTAAATACATTTTGTTTCACTTTTGGCAAAAAATGACTTATTTTTCTTACAGAGATGGCATGCAATTAATCTAAAAAAGTACTAGTTGTTTTATTCAGTTGAAATAAACCAAAGATCTCAAGAAACTCAAGAACAATTTACCTCTCAGTAACGGTAACTAAAAGCTTAAAAATGTAGATTTTTTCTGAGTTTTAACCGTAAACACCCTTTTTCAGTCTAATGAATTGAATCTGCTTTAGTTGCTGGTTGTTTATGGTGGTAAACGAGCTCTGTGGGGGATGCACAACCTGCTCTCAGGTGTTCAATTAGAGGATAAACCTGCTCAAAACTGAGGAGCAGCAGGAAGAAATCCCAAAGCACCTGCCTGTTGCAGAAACACGGAGCTGGCTTATTATGGCAGGAAAATGTAAAAACACAAAAAGTAGCTTTAGTTTCCGCCGCAAATATGTTTATTACATTTGAAATAAGACAAAACTAACTTACATGTGGCTTTTCAGCAAGATACAGGAGGTTGTTTTAAGTCAGTAATTTGTAAATATTGATGTAAAAGTGATTAATGAAAAAATCTGCCAAAGGAATAAATATATTTTCCATCAATAATAAGGAATTACAAGCACCTATATTTCTCTGAAAGTTACTTTTAAGTTAGTTTTGTCTTATTTCAAGTGTACCAATGTATTCACACTACAATCCAAACAGAAACTACTTGGTAAGATTTTGTTTTTTTTTGCAGTTAGTTTATTCTAGAAAGATATTTTGTCTGTAAAATCAGATCCAGAACTTTTAAATTTCAGCACAAAAAGCAGGAAGTAAAGCTACTCACAGGGGAAATGCAGAAAACGGTAGCAGATAGAAATATTCTCCACTCTTTCCGAGTAGGAAATGTTTTTCCAGTTCATCCACATCAGAGTGGTGGATAATAAAATGAAGCCGGATGAGGAAGAGCAGGACACACGCGGGGAGTAAACCACGCCCAGAGAGGCTGCAGGTCCACTCGGATTTATTCAACAACACATCACAAACAACGCTTAAGACCAAACGTTTCACAGGATCATCAGGAGGAGACGTGAGCACAGTGTCCGATCCATAAAGCTTTTTCCTTTCTTTTAAATGTATTGCATCTCCATCAGGCTGTAAAACACATTTTAATCAGCCTGGTTACAAAAATACAAACCATTCTGCTAAACCAATAAACCCCCCTTTTATTCCAAGCCATGCAAATGATCACAAAGGAATAAAATGACTTTAAATGGGAACAAATACTCAAAGTCGCCGCTAACAAGGGCTGGGCGATACGCTTTCAAAATAAAGTCTGATTTTAATTGGTTTCTCTTGTAAAGAAATAAATGACAGAAAATATTTTGCTTTTATTTCAGTCATCCCTTCTTTAAGTTGTACAACAGAAAATTAGGGGGAAATTGAAAGAATTTTAAATTAATTAAGAGAATATATTTACTTAGTTTTTTTTCATACCAGGTCTAATGTTAAGGTATTTTTTCCCCTCAAAAACAGAAATTACAAATGACAGAAAATATTTTCAAAAGTGGCTTTTATTTAAGTTGTGCAACAAAATATTAGAACCTGGCCTGAAGAATTTTTAGTTCATTCCAAATATATAGTCATTTAGATATTTGATTATGAAAACATAAACATAATTGGGAGATTTTATCCGATTTCAATAGTTTCTTAAATCGATTTAGTTTAAATTTGTTTTTACAAATGACAGAAAATGTTTTCAAAGAGTTACTTTTATTTCAGTTATCCCTTTTCGAAGTTCAATATTAGGGGGGGAAGCTGCGAGATTTTTAAATTAACTACAATAATATTGTCATGTAGATATTTAATTATGAGGACAGTCAGATTTTTTTTCATACCAGATTCAATTTTAATAATTTTTTTAAAAGAAAAAAAAAAAAAGACAAAATATTTTTTACCTCAGTCAGTGAGGATTAGATTGTTTAATTTTGTTTAATTACAATAATATAGTCATAATATTAGCCAAATAAAAATGCAATTTTACCAAAAAAATGTCTTAAAATTACACAAGAAAAACTCTTGGATAGATCGTTTTTTTTGCTTTGAGCTTTGGAGTTCTTAAAAATTACTACTTTGTTTTACTAATATTACGGTTTTATTCTCAACCTGACCGTTATATTTTGACTTGAATTCAATGTACAAATAAATAGAAACTGTAAAACAAGATGGCTGTTCCTGGTGGAACGCTCTAAACTGAGAATTGGTGAAAAAGTGTGATTAATGTTATAAAATGATCGCCCAGCCCTTTGGAAGCGTCCTGCTGTGCACATCCTGAGAGCAGCTTAAGGCAGAGGAGGGTTACAACTCAGACTCGCTTTTTAATTAGAAATGCCCTATCTGACGCCAAAAGAGAAAAATAAAACTACAAATGTTACCGCCGCAGGCAGAAATCGCATTTCAGTTCGTTTAGTTTATTCTGGACATTTCAATCACACCGTTACCCGCGATCTCTCACTCATCACACGACAGCGGAAATAAAGTTTTAATCTTCGTCACACAAGTCTGCTGGTATTATTGCATCCCAATCGTGAATATTGTGGCCAAAACGCCGAACGTAAAACTAATACCGGGTGCCGAGCGCGGCCAGGGAGATAGTGTTCACACGCATGATATAAAGACTTGTTTTGAGTGGAATAAAAGGCAACAAAGACATAATGCAGGCGGCAGAAAATAGGGAGTACATAAAACGATGAATGCAGCGGGAATCGAAGGATGTGGGGCGGCTGGTGAGGTCAGCGGAGGTCGCTCTCGTCGTCCTGTATGGTCTTCTTGATGCGTAGCAGCATGGTGGTGAGCCACTGGTCCAGACGGGAAATGGTGTCATATTCCTTCACCTGGAAATAATCCCAAAACAAAAAAACACACATTTAATGTGGCAAATATAAGGAAGTAAAATCCCAAACACTTCTGCTTTTTTCTATTTAATCAAACAAAACCTGGCTAAAAAAAATAATATTAAAGTACGAGCTTTCTATTGAGAAGTTACTGCAAGGGATGTGAGTTATTGATTAATGAGTGAATATAAGGTTGATTTATCTCTAAGGAGACATTTTATTAAAAAACAGCGTTTCTCATAATATGCTGAATTTAAAAAAATTTGTTCAAATTCAAATTTTAACAAAATAATGTTAAAACTTTAAAAAAATTATTTTGTTCAAATTAAATTTTTTAACATAAAAAAAAATAGTTTTACTTTAAAAATAATTTTTCAACTGTCAGCTTTTAAATACTGACAGAATAATTCAAATTCAAAACTACTTTATTGATCCCAAAAGGGAAATTAAATGTGTTTGTAACTCATATTAATTCAAATAGTTATTGTAGATTGTTGTGGCTAAGTCTTATTAGACTTATGAAATATAACAAAACAGGAACTTGTTCGATTGCTGAATAGAAAAATAAAAAATGAAATGAGTAAAGACATTCAACAGAGAACTGACTTTTTAATGCTAGCTTACATTAAATTTAAGATCACAAACTATAAATAGAAGAGTTGGCAACAGAAGTGAAAAAGTGGCAAAAACTAATGTTTAAATTTGCTAACTAGCCATTAGCGGCTAGTTAGCGGTAGCCTCGACCGCCTGAAGTCACAGAACGCAAAGAAGATGACTAAAACTTTTGCCTGACAGAAAAGTAACGCAAGAAAAAAAAAATCCCTACAAGTTTGAATAGACAAAATATAAGACCTGTGATTAGCATATTTACATTTAGTCAATTTAAGCAACAAGCCTCAGTTTGTCCACATACCGCGTCAGTGTAGCCGTCCAAGTTCTGTTCTTCATATGCATCTAGAAGTTTCTGTTGGGACAAAACCTCACTAGAATAAAAACATTAAATGGCAAACAATTGCACCGTAAAAAAGTGTGTTTCATTATTAAACCATGTATAAATTTATACCAGGTGATAATCCAACCACCCAATTTTTAACAATTATAACGAGTAAAGTTACTGATTTTTAGATGTAAAAGTTGTTTAAAAAGAGAAAAGGAGCAAAATACAATAAACACCTCAAAGAATTAATCCTACAACTGCTAAAATCTGACGCTTCTTCACTTTTGTGATGAAGAAAGTTGCCCAGTGTCTTCTTCAAATGATTTTGTGTCATTTCCTTCAGTGGTTCTTGGTGCAGCGCCCCCACAGGCGAGGAAAGGAACAGTTTTTTTTTTTTTAAAGTTTGGTTTGTTTGATTCAGTCAGTGTGAAACTGAACCACGGCAGCTGAAAATTTAACCAATGTTGCAATTTTGCTCTCCAGTCGAACTCGGTCTACCAGACTGTCAGGTGTGAAAACACCCTTAGATTTAACGCAGACATGCTTCCTGGGAAACCTTTCTCCATGTTGACATTTAGTCATTTTTCAGTCAGCCTACCTTCAACAGCTTGCACTCTCTGGAGTCTGAAAACGCTGGAAACATTTCTTCATACTTCTGCACGGCAAGCTGAGCGGACAGCAAAGAAAACGGCCTTAACACAGAAGCTAACGCTACGCTAGCTTCACAGCTAGGAAATGTAACGTAAATTATGCTCACCTTTGCGTTTAGCATGTCTACACAGAAGTGACACAGCGCCGCCTTGAAGAAGTGATCCTTAGCACTGTATTTCAGCAGCGTACTGTCCATCGCGTGAGTTCCAACCTGAAACCAAGAGCTTACGCTTATTTTACAGATTCTTCGCTCAGCATGATGTCAGACGCTAAATGTTTAACATCTCACCTGTTCGTAGATCTCTATCGCTTTCTGGTACTGCTCCAGCTGGGCTGCGTAGGTCGCAACTTTAAGAAGGCACTTGTTTGCAGAACTGAAAAACGAAAATCCGTTTAACAAACCTACATATTTAACTATTTGAAGTAAAGCGCAGAAAAGTGTCCAGACATTATCTAAAATATTCACCTGGTGGATTCTTCACCTTTATAATAATCTGCTGCTTGTTCAAAGTGAGCAATGGCCTGTGCGTAAAAATGTAAACAAAGGTTAAAACAGACAAACAGAATTAAATTAAAATTAACGGTTTAATTTTTCTTTAACCTTGTCGATGTCCACCAACTCTGTCTCGTAAATCTCTGCGATGGATATGTGGTGCTTCGCTGCGATGGTGAAACGACCCTGAAAACGGACAAAAACAACGATTTTTACAAAAATCAGCTTCAACCCAAACTTCAACCCAAACTTAACAAAGGGAAAACACAAACTCACCATATCTGTGTAAATCTCGATGGCTCGGTTTAAGCAGTTGATAGCCTCTGTAGAGAGGAAATATTTAGGCGAGAGCAGAAACCCAAACACATCCAGACATTGATACGCATGTCATGAAAACTAATTCTGCTGGACGACAAGTTATCCCAGAAGTTGCTGCGATAAACGATAATGTTGTCACTTTGAGATCATTTTCAAGTAATATAATGGTAACAATGGCATAATAATGCAAGTACAGCATGTCACAGATCAATAAACTGTTAATAAACAATTTAACTCTGGAACCGGAAGATATTTTAAATAAATTAACAAAATTAACAAACAAAATAGATGCTGAAGTCTTTGTGAATAAAACAGAGTACAAAGAAAAGTAGGTGGACATTTTGAGTTTCAGCTCAGACATTTTCTTGTTTTTTTTTCCAGAGAATTTGAAAAGTTGAAAATTTACTACAAAAAATATCATAAAGTTTGAGACAAATCTCAGCAATTTTTGAGAAAAAAAAACGTGGAAATCTCAAATTTCAAAAGTAAAAAATTTAACTTTTTAAACTCATACATTTCCAACCTATCTAGAAAATGCAGGATTTTTTCTAACAAATTTGCAACTTTTTAAACTCTGAGATTTTAAAGGTTTTTTTCTATAGAATTTCCAAGATTAATCTCAAAAGTTCAAAGTTTTTCAAGAAATTTGGGGGATATTTTTATGGAAATGTACTCATTTTTAATATTTTCTATCTACAATGGCTCTAATATGCCATAGATAAGACTAAAGCAGCAGACTGAATCTCTTTGTCATCCAGTCTTTGGTAGAAAAAGAAACGCAAGGGGAAAAAATATCAATCATACAAATGGAAAATATTGATTCATTAATTTATTGCTTATATTTTCAGCACTTATATTTAGTCTTACACCAGATTTAAGGCTTTGTATCTAAAGTAAGACGAAATATATGTATAAAAATGATCTATTATTTTTATTCATTTTCTAGTTCCTGGATAAACAAACCAGATGGTCAGACCCCCCGCAGAGCCTCTACTGAGGGTCAGTCTGGAAAAAGCAACCAAACTCAGTCGCCTTCAAATCATGAACATCAAAAAGCTTTGGACAAATCAGCTAATTAAGTTGAAGAAATGCTGCTCTGCATGACAAATAACAATAAAACACAATATTTTGAACAGAATGCAGCAGAACCAAAGACATACAGGAGCCAGACTGACCTTGTGGATCGGCTTTTTTGAAGGCGTTTCCAGCGTCTATCAGGTTGGTGGCTGCATCGTGTTTGCTCTGCATCTGCAGGTGAAGATGAGCAGCTTTGGAAAACGCATTTCCTGCAGCTGGGAGCAGAAAGTTTGGCTACGTTAAAACGGTGATCATAAATACAGACGTGAACGAGGAGGAGAGGTCGGCCTTCTTACCACACCAGTTCTTCGCCATCTTGTACATGTTGGCTGCTCTCACATACATGTCACAGGCCTCTTCCAACTTAGAGGAACCGCTGGAAAACACACACACTTTTATAAAACATAATGATCTAGACCAGCCTTCCTCGAACTGGTGGTCCGTGGGCTCACTCTACTGGTCGTCTGCGTGTAATCAACCGTTCATTTGTCACAGCTAGCTTAGCAAAGGATTGTGCTTAAAAATAATAATGGATAAAGGGCTTACGATCTGAAGCTGAAGATACCGGTGGAAAGTTTCTCAGGTTGAGTTGCATAACTTTTGTTTTTGAACATTATTACATCGCGTGCTGCTGAATGCGATATGATGGCGATGAGGCGGCGAACGGCGCCGCGCTGACTAACTGCATCTCAACTCCTAAAATAAGATTATTTATGTTGGACTTACTACTCTCTGAAAGAAAATGTTTGTTTTTGCCAAAGCAACTCATATCTATTTTTTTTTTTTTTTTTTTATGTTTCTAAATTACAAATAATCCCGAAATGTTACGAATGCACACAGCACTTGTGGTAAAGAACTTTTTTTAATTCCGTGTGTTTTCTACCATTGTAAAGTAATCTGTAAATAACTCAAAACGCCCCAAGTCACATATACAAAGCAGCGTCGCCTTTCACATCAGGAGGAACGAACACGATGAGTTAAGACACCAATGTTTTCATTTCAGTTTGTGTATATTGATGTGCTATTCCGGGGGTAGTTTCTAGGTAGGTGGTCTGTGAGTGTTTGTTAAATCGGGTACGCTGAGAAACGCTGATGTCGACAAAACTAAAGTTTTCATCTCTATTAGGTTTAAATGGCTGGATAATAATTTTGTTCCCTGTTGAACGAGAAAGTATTTAGATGAGAGCAAAACGGCAGTTTTAGTTCTGTGGAGTAACTAGTTACATTTACTCAATTACCTGAGTAACTGTTTGGAGGAAAAAAAAAAAACTTTTAGGAGTATTTTTACGACTCTGTACTTTTTACGTTTACTTGAGTGATTTTATTATGAAGTATTTTTACTCTTGCTTGAGTAAAATGTCTGGATTTTCTACCCACTGAATGAAAAACAAACATGTTTTACCCAAAAATTCCCCAGTCTCAGACACACACCTGCAGTTTGTGTTAAAGTTTCATCAGTTTTATACTGAAACTGATTTGGGTTTGTTATTTTTTGTTACCTATATGAATTATTTTCATTTTGTCCTTAAAATACCAAAATTTTCACTTTAACTTTATATTTTTGTCATTTTGTAACATTAAAGGATTTATATTTTGATCAGTTACTCGATACTTGAGTAAACGTTTTACCAAATACTTTTTTACTCTTACTTGAGTAATATCTTGGACGGATACTTTTTACTTTTACTTGAGACAAAATAAGTTGAAGTAGTGCTGCTCTTATTTGCGTGAAATTTTTGGTTACTCTGCCATTTCTGGTTCTGTGGCATAACTAATTTTGGTTTGTCCAAGAAATTATTGCAATAAACAATAATTTTGTTGTTTCGAGACCATTTTCAAGTAATATATTAACAATAGCATATTAATAAAAGTTTGCTCTCTCAAAGACCAATAAAAGTTAATTTTGTACAGAACTCTTAACACTCGAACTGGAGGATATTTTAAGTAATACAAAATAAAACAACAACAACAACCATAAACAAAATATGTTATAATGTTCCTGTAAGTAATATTTGCGCTTCAAAAATGTTAATCATCTTATTGTGACAGACTAATTAGCACCAGTAATGTGCAAACAACATGTCTTATATCAAGCCTTAGTGCAACAGAAAGGCAGGATGATGACTTGGTTGTTTTTTGCAGCACAGTAAGGAGCTCCAGCTTTCTAATCCTGGCTCGGTCTTCCTTTGTGGGGGTTTGTAAATTCTCCCTGTGAATCTGTTTGTTTGTTTTTTCCAGGTACTCCTGCTACCAAAAACACACCTGTCAGGGGAATCGGTGAGCTTGTGTGCATGGTTGTCTGTCCTGTTTTAGCCCTTTGATGAACTGGTGACTTGTCCAAGGTGTGCCCTGCTTCATACTTAAAGAGCACCGTCAGGTTTTCATTTTTAGTGTATTTTCCTCTCAGTTTATTACATTTTTATGGACATAATGCAAACAATCTCAATACATCACATCAGAACATAATTCTTATCACCTCGTTGCTTAAAAGGTTATGACTTTTTTTTCCTCCAATTAATTTGTGGATTTACTGAATATTTTAGGGGCCTCTGGGAGTTTATTGTAATTTCTAAACAAGTGCAATAAATGTTTTCTAGTTTGATACTATAAACAAACGTGACTGACATGTGACTTGCACAGATTGACTGCTCCAATAGGAGGCGCTAGAGCAGCGACAATACAGAAAGTGTCCGCACATATCAAACTTTATACTTAGATGTGTCATTTAGGTCACATATAAACAAATAATAGCCTGCTACCGAATCGATTTGTGTTAACAATGGAGTTGTCACGACGTATGTCGCTATTTTAGCCGTGAAAAGCCACATACTACACATTGATGTGTCCAGACGTGTCCAGTCGCGGTCTATAGAAACATTTTAACACTCGTTGATAACCTGGAGCGTTAAGCACCATCGTATATCACCGACAGCTGTACTGGTTCTGTATGTTTTGCCATCAGATGTGCTGCTAACAGCTCAGCTAGCCACCTTCCGCATAGTTGGCCCTCACACTGGCTAACAGTCACACACTCACCCAAAAAACGAGCCGAAAAACGACTGTGAAGACTTTAGCTTCTTCTCCGCCTCCGCCATTAAGGCCGCGGCTTCTTTTTCTTTCCCGCTGTTGTCCATTTTTGCTGGCTTTTCCCCCAACGGTCAGGAGGCGCGAGTAATTGCGAAAGTCAACAAACTTAGCTAACGAGTGCTAGCAGCAGTGTCACATCACCAACCACAAACGGCCCTCTGTCACGTGACAGGGGAGAAGGGAACCTGTCTGCTGGTGCGTTCAGGTACTCTTCGTAAAACTCGGACACAACCTTTATTTTCCCGTAAATCGCATATTTTAGAGCCGTCGCTCCCTCAAATTTTTTTACTCGTTCTTAAAAGAAAAATAGACTTTTATTTTATAAATTCATTCAGATTTATACTTAAAAAGGAAAGCTATGTGCGTTTTAGTGCTGGTTTAATGAATCTCGGAAATTGGAGCTATAAATCACATCACACTTGCGTTGAAAGAGTTCAGTTTTATTTGTTTAATTAACCAGTACAGAGTCAGTAGTGCATTTGAAATAAAGTGTGGCAAGAAACAAAATGTTTTTTTTTTTAAATGCCAAGCAACAAGTCAGAAGTTTTCCATAAAACAAAAACAATATTTGTATGAGTAAGAATCACAGTACAAGCCAAATATTTAGTTACACTAGCTTTTTAAGGTCAGTTCAATTCTAAAACACTTTTTTAACTCCAAAGAGAAATTAAATGCTGTTAGTCATCCAAAGTATATTCAAAGTGGAAATCCAGTAGCAGTCAGTTCTGCACCTAATCAGAAGAGGCCTCTGACTGAAGACTTTTGCTGTATAGTTTTCTCATGACTGTCATAGCAGCTCATTTTCTGGGCCGCAGTGATGATATTCCACAGGAACATGTCCTGGATGATGACATCCATTTGGCGAGCCCTGCTAATCCACCTCATTTGTTTTTGCCACTCCTCTTTAAATCTCTGTCTGGTCATATGGTTAAAAAGTAGTGCAATGAACCTTGTCCATCACAATCAATCAAAGAGATGGTTTGAACTTACTTCAAGCCGCCTCGTGTTCAACTCTTCTAGGATTTTTGGTCATAGTTGAGCTTTTGCGATGCCAATTAGCAGCACCGAGTTGTTAAAACGATGCTTTGTTGTCATGGTATTGCATTATAACAACTGTCCAAAAGTTTTTAAAAAGTAAAAAACCAATCAGAAGTAACGTCGCAGAGCTGCTCCAATATTTAATTTTCCTTTTGGACAAATAGTTATGTTTAATTGAATTGAAAAGTGCCACAATAGATAACTCTAGAAGTACAAAAATTCCCCAGATTTGATTAAGTAATAAAGTATTATTTTCCCCTTTAGGCAACTTTCATTTACACACAAATGGCATTTACAACAAATAAATAATGACTAGTGCTTTTTCTTAATATTTTGTATTATTTAGCAATGCTTGCATAAGCTTTTTTAATTGTCTGAAAACGAGTCATTCATACCCCTTTTTATCAAACTTTTTTGCCATAAGAATAATTTTAAAAAGATGAGATATATTCTTAGAAAACATGATCACATATCACTTTGTCACAAATTAATATAACTTTATGTCTCTTCGTCATCAAAACTGCAAAGGGACCATTGTTGTGAGATGCTCAGAATATTTTAACTGCCATTTTTATTATTGTTCTTTTTGTCTGAAGACATTTTAATTCTATTAAGTTAAAAAAATGCTTTATTGATCCCAAAGGGAAATTAAATGTTGTAACTCAGACTATGCAGGTTCTTTCAAAGAATCGCTGTGGTCAGGAAGCATCTTCAGTAGTAGTCTTTGTTACAGCGGTTCTGAAGCAACCTCTGACTGAAGATACTCTGTTGTTGTATAACAGTTTCATGAATAGAATGCCAGAGTTGTCCATAGTTTTCTTTATTTTATGAAAAATCATTATTTGTACAATAAACTAGATGACCCACACACACACACACACACAAAAAAAAACAACAGAGAAACTATTAAGTATGGCGTCCCTGAATTGTTATGGTAATTTGAAAAAAACTTGCACTGACAAGTTAATCTTTTCACAATAAAGCTGCTATGCATTGATGTTGTTGATCGTGTTAAAAATCAAAACCCCAAGCAGCAGGAAAAAGCCCAGGAATTTTCTCAAATTAATTGCAATAAATAAATAAATTAAAAACTTATCAAAATTAATAATAAAAAAAAGAAGGAGGGCAAGTTTATTTCCAAATTTTTGAAATGTGTAGGCACATCTGTGTGATTCATCTCTGTAGTTTAGTACATCTGTGCACATGAAATTTGTTATATGTTCTGCTACTTTTGTATCTTCATTGATAAACCTAAATATTTCATTTTCTACCTACTTTCCTCAGTTTTCTGATACTTATTATTTTTTAAACTGACAGCTCTCCATGGGAACATGTTTCCTTATGAGATATGTGCAAGAACCGAGAAAAAATTTACCTAAAGTTAGGGAATCGGCAGAGTTTGATTGAATTCAGCTGGAATATTATAGGAAGGGTGTGGTTTACATTTCATGATTGCTCATTTAAAATGAACTTTTTGGCTGTTAATGGTGTAATATCCTAAGAAAAACACTTTGTCCATCATTAAAGTGGAAATTTATTCCAACTCTTCTTTGTCATCACTTCTGTAAGGGTTACCTCTGGCAGTAAAGGAATACTCCTTCTCTGTTTGAACTGCAAAATCAACATGAATAGTCAGGTTTGTCCAGGTATTTGTGTTAAAACTTCAATTTAGAGGTAGCCTTTTCTTTTCTTTTCTTAAATGATCCAAAAAACAAACACTTTCAGACTTTTTCTAAGAATTTTGACTTTATTCTCAGAATTCAGACTTTTCTCAGAATGTTTCTTTCCTTTTTTCTGACTGTTTATACAGAAGAGTATTAAATTCATTATTTTTGCTGAAAATGTCAACATTCTCAGATTGAAATAAAAAATCTGAGATTAAAGTCAGAATTCTGACTTTTGTCTTAGACTTTTTCTCACAAATCTCACTTTTTCCTCTGAATCTAGATAAAAGTCTCAGATTAAAGTCCGTATTCGGACAGGGTTTTTTTTTTTTTTTTCGAAAGAAAGATCGCTATTCTTTTCTTTTCAGTGACCCAAATTATCCTTCTCCTAGTGTTTGTAACTAACTGGTACGATGAGAAAAGTTGTTGTTTTTTGTTTTGTTTTTTAACTAAATTACCAAAACAGTATTTAATTTTGTGTGAGAGGTTGACTGTTGTGTTAGAAAAGCTGTCTGAATCCCGTGCAAAGCATCCGTATGAACAACGCAGATTTCGATCAGGCAAAGCGGAAGTCTCCAGTTTCCTGCCTCTACTCGGGTCCTGTTGAGCAGCCCGTGCGAGGCTGTCCTGGAGACCCCGCGCTGTCTGCACCTCTAACGTCTCGGGTGAGTTTGTTACAATGTAGCAATTTCTCTATTAATCCGAATAACCGTTACAAAGCCGCAATATCTGCCAACTGCGCACAAAACACAAACCGCATCGCTAACGCAATCGAAGCGCCACGCTGCCGCACCGCACCGTAAACACGTTCATTTTCCACCGAATTCCCAAGCATACCCCCCTCATCCAAGAGTATTCCAACATTAACTCATATTTTGCTTGCAATTAGCGATAGCTCGCTACGTAGTTGCGCTTAAACGTCCCCGGCAGGCGACTCTTCTCGGTTCTGGCTGAACTGCGGTTCCGCTGTGCAGCTCCAGTGTTAAAATTGTGTCACTCGATGGTTTGTTTTGAATGTCAAAGGCTCAAGCTAGCTGTACGTCTCAATATTGTTGATAGCAGGTTAGCTCGCTAGGCTAATGCAACTCAGCAGAGCTGCATCAAAAAATGACCAGAAATAGGGGTGAAAACTGGGTTTTAAAACCAAAAGTTTGGTTTCATTTGAGTTCTAAGCCAGGTGTGTTGCTGTCAAACGTTGTGTGCTGGGAGAAATAATTAAAGATTGCTTGCAAAGCTGTTTAAAAACACCAGCTAGCGTGTAGCAGTCCGTTTGCAGTGTCTCCATTCAAATCCTGCGCACTGGGTTTGCTCTACCCGAGCAATGGCTCCGACCCGCTGCCTTCTCAGAGCGGCAACCGAGCTACCTTCATAGTATCGATGAGCACTCTGCTTAAACACCGTGTGTGTCTGTTGTGTTTGTGTTGCTGGACGCTACGTGCACAGTTGTTACTTGTGATGAAGACAGTGAGAGCCCACACTCGGAAATCCTTCCAGGCGGTGCGAAAACCGCGCGTTTTCAGTTTGTTGTCGGCTGTTTGTCGGTGTTTAGCAAATCTAAGTTCTGTCTGAGTTCATCCTAACCGCATCAGTGTTTATTATTACTGAGCCTGCATGTGAAAAGATGACGCGCTGCAAGTCATCGTGAAAATAGTGCAAAGGAGAAAACACTCTTCTTTATGTTAGGACCTCATTTATAGCAACAACACGAATTTACTTGTTTAATAGTAAATTAAACAAACATTTTAGGGAAGAATGTGCAAAAATAACAGATAAAATAACGTTTTCACGTTACAGGAAAGCGACAATAAGTGATTTCTGTCTTGCTTTTAATAAGATGTTAGTTTCTGTTTATCTCCAGTTTTTAGCTGGTTGTATCTACAGCTGAGGTGTTTTTAAACCAGCGTTTTGTAGCATTGTTCTTGGGAATACAGAGTAAACAGCTTTCTGGCAACGCAAGAGATGTAGAGATGACAAGTAATTTGTTATTTTACAATTACGATCAGTTTTCTTGCTTTTAGTCAAAACTGCAGCAGCAGCATTTTGCCTGATTTGTTTTTGTCAAACTGACTCAGTTTCAGTAATCTAAAAAGTGAAAATAAAGACATGCTTTTGTTTCCCTGAATTTTATTTTATTTTTTTGCACTTTTTGTAATAACAGTCTTATGTGACTGTAAAAATTTAGAGATGCGTTTGTAGCTTGCTCTGTCATTTTTAGCCTCAACGGATCGCTACTTCTCAAGATTTACGTTTTTGGGATTGAAAACAATGATTTTGGTCTTTTTTCGGATTAAATCAGAAGAAATTATAACCCGTACATAAAAAGATGTTATAAACTCACTCAGCGATGGTAAGATAATGTGGTCATTAAGTAAGACGGATAAATAAATCAGTGGTAGATAAATATTTAATAATATTGGCCGAATAACTGGACTGTTATGATCAGTATCAACGTTCTGCAAAACTTCACCTTTAAAAGTTTTTTTTTTTTTTTTTTTTAGACCATAATTAGCTGGTTTGTGGAATTTTTATACACTCTTAAGGATAGTAAATTAAATATTTCTTATAAATAATTGAGATTTGTTGTGTCTTTGACCGAAGAAAATAATTCTTCTTTATTTAAAATATGTTTGAATGATTTCTCAGTGATGACTTTGTTATTTAGCCACCTATACGATCCTGTTCTTGGTTGTGATTGGTGGATTTCTGACGCAGCCAACGCAACCTGCACACGTCTTCGGTCAAACACACATATAGGAGAACCTGCTCAGGAAAATCCTCTCACTTTAGGCATATTTACAGTTAATCAAATGTGTATATTTATGCACACTTCTATGCTGCATAGCAACAGCTCAGTTATGCCATCCGTTTCTTTATTATTGTATTATTGGAACAACAATTACTGGTGTGTAGTTGTCGGACCTGTGTGATAAACCCTTTGTGGGTTTACGGATGGATGTTATTGCAGTTTGGTTGTAAGAGGAAAAATTACTCTGTTTACATTAAAAACGACACTGATCTCTACTTATTGAGAGCTTAAAAATAGTCATTTTGAATTCTTTATCCATAGTGCACATGCTTAAAGATTAACAAAATGTTTTAATTTGTACTGTTTGTTCTTTTAATTAATTACCGTAGATGATTTTAATAACTATATACCTATTTTCAAATTGCCTTCTACGGACAAAATTTTGGAAAAAGTCATCTGTATTCATTATTTGGCTTTTTAAAAATAATAATTCCAAGTTTTCAATCCGAAAATGCGCTTTCAAGGATTTGGAACGACATTAGAGTGAGCTGAGCTGCTGTCCAGTTTTGGTTTTTGTCGGACGTCTGGACGTCATTTGGAACATAAACTCAAATGAGTTACAGTCTTAAATATTTTTTTTGTTAACAAGCATTCAGTTATTCCATGTCTCTTCACGCATACCTGACATGTTTTGACGGTGTACTTCCGTGCTATTAGAGGTGTTAAAGTTGATGTTCAAACATCGGCTCTTACTTAAGTGACAGGTTTTTCTCTGTTTGTTGGCACTAACTCCTAGTTTTCCTCAGGGCTCCATTCTTGTCCCGCTGTTATTTTCCATTAAATTACTCATAAATATCTCTTGCCACTTTTACGCAGAGGATTCTGACACCCGTCTGAAAATATACTAAATTTATGTCTCTCTGGCTTCAAAGTCTGGATGTCTGATAATTTTTTTTTTATTGTCAATGACAAACCAGAAGTGTTAGATTTTGGTCAGAGACTCCAGTCCAGGAGCCTTGAGGTGGTTTAGATTCTGATTTGAGCTTCTCGAAACACTTTAATAATATCACTAGAACTGCCTTTTATTAAATTAGGAATACTGCCAAAATAAAATCGATGATCTCCCTCTCTAATTCTCATTCAAGCTTCATCTCTTGGCGTCTTGTTTACTGTAATTCTCTGTTTGTTGATATTCCTCGAAAAGCCCTCAGTAGACCCCGGAGGTGTGAACATATCAGTCCAACTCTTTCCACTGCTCCCCTGTGATGCTCGGTGTTGGTTTTAAGATTTTAATGTTCCTTTTTGAATCAGTGAATTGCTTCGCCCCGTCTTATGTTTCTGAGCTTCAGACTCCTTGCACTGTTGGACCATCAGACCAGTCATTACTCTCTGTGCCCAGAGGAAGATTGAAGACTGAGGGTTATCAGGCTTTTATGATCAAGGCGCCGCCTCTATGGAATCGACTGCCACTTGGCGTTAGACGAGCCTCTTCGATGTCTAAAACTCATCGCTATAGGTCGGCTTCTCATCCTCTGCATGTTAATTTATGTATTTTGATTTCATAATATAATGTGAAACACTTTGTAACTGTTTTAAAAGAAGCAAAACAAATGCTGATTGTTATTACTATTATTAACTATATTGCTATTGTTAATAATTTATTAATAATAACAAGGACCGATTGCAGTTTTCTGGCTGATCACCGGTCTCTAAAAGCCTGGCCTGCTGAATACAATTTTTTTTTTCCCCAAAAAGTTGCTAAATAAAGCGATAAAGTCCCTGGGTGTGTTTTCACTCTTGATAGTCCAGTATTGCAACATTTGTTACATTTTCAGCTGCTGCTGTTCGCTTTCACACTGCACTGTGTCAAACGAACCAAATGTTTTGAAAAACTTGTTCCCCTCCTGGCCAGAGGTGGCGCTGCAACAAGAAGCCGTGGAGGAAACGACACGAAAACCTTTGAAGGAGACACTGAGCGCACAAAAAGTAAACAAAAATGGAGCATCGTCGGATTTTAGCAGTCGTACCAGTTCTGTTTGGTAAAAGCCAATTTCTCCCGCCAGCACTGGATGTCACATCTGATATTATCGCAATGTTCCCCAAAAACACACCAGCATAAGCCCCCAAAATTAGCTTCCCATAACTATAAAGATGTCAAAAATGTAAAAAAGGAGAGGTGTCTGGTGTAATTAGAGCCAAATTATAAACTTTAATTTACTGTACTTAATAAGAGCTAATATTCTGTTGTTGTCTGTTGTTACACTTCTGCGTTTTCTTTTTAAATCTGCAACAGTTGTCATGGATGATGAGGACGGCAGGTGCCTTCTAGATGTAATTTGGTGAGTTCTCGCTCTAATATCTCGTAATGATAACAATATTAATCAAAAATAATACTAGACAAGATCATAGGTGCATCTTTATGCCTTTGTTTTTTTGTCTACAGTGACCCAGAAGCTCTAAATGACTTTCTTCATGGATCTGAGACCCATGTAAGTACATGAAAACGGTTCATTCTAGATACAAAACAAACCTTTTTGTTGATGAACTTGTTTACTTGGTTATTTCTGGTGAATAATTTAGTAGCGAAGTGGTGTTCAACCACAAGTTGCTGCATTCATTATGGTTGCTTCTTCACAAAACAAGAAAGGCTACTACTAACGCTTCCCAACTCTTGAGTTATTCCCTTCCTTTTATTCCTCTGTCGCTTCTTTTCTGGTGCTTTTGGTTTTTCTGAACTCTCCTTTTTCCTCAACGTTCTCTATTTTTGATGGTCTGAATGTTTCGTCCCGGTGTAGGCCTGGGCGATAAATCGATTTTATCGAGTAATCACAGTTTTGGGTTTTTGAAAATTACATTTCTGGAAAAGCTTGGATTTTTTTTTTTCACCAATTCATTTTGTTTGACAAGTGTTTTTCACAGATTTTTATTTATTTAAACTTTAAATTCAGGTGACAAAATATTAGGACTGGGCTGTGATTTTTTTTTTTTTTTTTTTTTTTTTTTTTTTATCACGAAAATGAAGTTGTACAATAGTAAAGTTTAAAAAAGAGAGAGAATAAAGTCATGTTGGGGTTATTTTTTGATAACTCCAACATGGAAAATTAACAAAAACATAAAAATTAAAGTAGTACTTTGGTACTGGTTTTTCAAATAAGGAAATATTTTGCCTTTCAAGACATCAGAACCAAACTATTATCAGCAGCAGGAGTTTGAAAAGATGCAAGCGGTTGAATCTGTTTTGAAGAAAGAACGACGTGGATTAAGTTGATAACAATTCAGGCTTTTATCTCATTAAAACAACCATTTCTTGTAATTTTACAACTTTCTTCTGCTAACTTTACGTAATTAAAGAAAACTCGTATTCTGCCATGCAACTCACAGAAGGGATGATTGAAATAAATTCAACTTGTAATAACTTATAAAATAAATCGGATCTAGTGTGAAAGAAATGCAGGTTTTATGTTGAATCCGTATCGCCCAGCCCTATCCTGGTGACTTCATGTCTGTTGCTTTGGGTACCTTCGCTTTCTGTCTGTCTTACCCTTGGTGGATGTGTCTGTAGTTGGACACTGACGACCTTTTGGATGGTACGAGTGACCCCTCCAGCTCGTTCTTCTCTGCCGCTGGGGTGAGTAAAATCCCCCGATCTTCTTCCTGCTCTCGTCTATCGGTCTCTGCAGCATGCAACTTCCGATCCCCTTTCCTTCCACTAACATGTATGAGCTCCAGTTAGCTCAGGGTTTGTTTGGGTGCCTGAAATCCTTGGATTTAAATTAGGTGCTTTTTAAGGTTTGAAAAGTGCTTCATTTCTGTACAAAGTCTTTAAAAGTGTTTGATATTCAAACTGCACAGTTTTGTAAAAGAGTTCAAGCTAACGTTTGATTAAAAAGCTTTATTTAAAGTTGAAACTAGATATTTTTATACAGCTAATTAAAAAAAATAGACGGATATTTTTCTCACCGTTTGAAGTTAAATCAGATTAAACTTTTGTTTTTTTTTTTAGGTCAGTAAGAATTACCAAAATTATTTCTATTTGTGAAAACATTTTTTAGAGATTGTTTTTGTCACTTTCTTTGTGTTTTGTGTTTAGCATTTATTTTGAGCAGGAAGTTAATTTACCTTGACACGATTTGTTTGGATTGTTTCAGTGTAATGAATATTTGTTATTCCTAATTTCTCAACAACTTATTGATCCTTGTAATTGAAATAAAGTTTGTCTTATATTTTATATGTCAAAGGTTATTGAAACTGGGGGATTTTTTTTACAATTAAGTTAGTATTTTGTTTTTAGACCAGTCAGATGTTTGGACCTCTTGGATGGTGTTATTTATATCTGGAAATTTCACGCATGCGCACAACGCCGGAGGGCAAGAAGACAATTTTACTTGTCATCCATAGCCGCGCTGCCGCGGTGGAACAATCCCGTTAATTAAATAAAATCTGGACATGTAGAAATAAATAGTTTAGTGCAATAAGCCACAGCAAAGGGGAAAATAATGCAGAAAAACTGTTAAAGAACAACTCAAAACCACTTTTTTTCCCCTCGCTCTCTGCATCGGCTACGCTACGCGCAGACTCGTTGCCATAGCAACTGACTGAGGATTCGACATCACAAAACACTCAAACGTTTCCCGCACAAAGAACAGGACATTCAGTCCGTCACAGTTTTATGTTTTCAGGCTTGATGTTTATTTTGCGATTATTAATAATTGATCGCTCTGGTAGATTAGCTACCTAAGCTAACACAGCGCTGGTTGATTATCTACTTAAACACCTGCTCTACTGATGATCTGTCAGAGTTGGTGTTTAGGTCGCCTTTTTTTTTTTTTTATTTTGTAACTGAAGCGAAACACAGAATTCCACAGCACATCTACATGTTACGGTTGTCAAAGTCAAGCTAGCATAACTGAACTACTTCCCTCGATATATTTTTTTTAAACGTTTTCATGACTTTGCTATGTAGCCGTCATAGTGTTGCGAAGCACCATGTCCTTTTTTTCTTTGTATATCAGGTGTGCATTTAAGATTTTGCGCATTACATTGACAACTTAACAGCTAAAACCAATGCTAGTCATTGTCGGGGAGCAGCTTTTTGCCCTCCTGGAGGAAGGTGGGGCGGGATTTGGTCTGCATGAAGTCACGCTGCAGCTGGTCCGTAGGGTGTGTGAGAGACATTTCAAAACATAAAATTTTGTTAAATTTTAGTTTACCTTGTACCTGCTGTAGAAAAATACTATCCAGACCAGACATTGTTAATAATAGGCATAAACCATATTATATTATAGAGAAGAGAACTGTCTTTCTTTGAGTTAATTTGTATTGTTTTTATCTCTTAGTGTTGCTGGAAAAGTTTGAAAACTTACTGTGAAACTGCTTGAAAAGTGTGTGAACCCTGTTGGTGTCAGTTCGATGGTTTGTTTTGTGTTGGTATCTAGATCACCTGGTTTCACTTCGTTTCTTCTTCTGCTGTTCTAAAGGGCCATGTTTCAGAGGTCCAGCCCGCGGTCCAGCTGCCAGTCAGCGAGTCGGCCGGCCTCCCCAGAGTCAGTGTGGACTTGGACTTCCTGGAGGACGATGACATCCTGGGCGGCTCGCCGGGCGGAGACGGCGACAGCAACGGCATTGGAACGAACCACGAGCCGTGCGACATCCTGCAGCAGAGCCTGGCGGAGGCCAACATCACTGAGCAGAGCCTGCAGGAAGCCGGGTCCGAGCTGGACCTGGTGTCCTTCGGGATCCCGGGCCTCACCCAGGTGGTCCAGACCCTGCCTGACGCTGGAAGCGCTGCCGCCGCCGTCGGGGTAGGCATCGGTGTCGGCGGGGCGGCGGCCATCTTCCCCGGGTCGGCGCAGAGCACGGCAGGTAACCCTGGCAACGCCACAGCCGACATGCTTGGGTCGGTTCTGGCCCAGCAGGGGCTCCAGCTGCAGCCGCAGGTGATGAACAAAACCATCAGCGTCCAGCCGTTCATGCAGCAGGTCGGCCTCGGCAACGTGACACTTCAGCCCATTTCCAGCCTCCAGGCCCTTTCCAACGGGAGCCAGTCGGGACCGTTGGGTATCGGACAGATTCAGGTAGTGGGCCAGCCGACGGTCATGACCATCAACCAGTCGGGGCAGCAGATCCTGGCCAAAGCCATGGGCGGGTACCAAGAGGTGTCCGCTGCCGGCTCTCAGGCCGGTCTGGGCCTGATCCAGGGTAACAAAGCCGCGGTCGGCGCTCCAGCTTTAAACGGACCTGCTGTTTCTGTCAGCAGCACGAGCAGCATCAGCGCCGCCACCATGAGCGCCCCCGCTGGGCTCGTGGGGTTCGGAGGAGGAGTGGCGCCGCCGACACAAACTCAAGCCCAGATCATGCAGAACGTGATCATCCAGCGCACGCCGACACCCATTCAGCCCAAACCGCCACAGGGGGGCGCCATCCAGCCGAAAGTCTTCAAACCGCATCAGCAGCAGCAGCAGCCGCCGCCACAGGCAGCGCCCCAGGCTCAGCAGAACGACGCGCACAAAGCGCTTGGCCTGCAGCAGCTTCCGGTTTCTGCTGCCCAGAACGTCACCTTCCTGACGGGAAAGCCCGGTTCTAACGTCGTCCTGAGCACCCAGGCCGCCACTCAGGGCCCGCAGTTCCAGCAGGCCCTGTTCAAGCAGCAAGCGGCGCCGCCTTCTGGGAAGCCCCTCAGCGTGCATCTGTTGAACCAGCAGGGCAGCATCGTCATCCCGTCCCAGACGGTCCTGCAGAGCCAGAACCACCAGTTCCTGCTGCCCCAGCTGCAGGCCGGAGGCCAGATCCTGACCCAACACCCGGGCGGCCACATCATCACGAGCCAGGGCCCCGGCGGACAACTCATCGCCAACCAGATCCTAACCGCCAACCAGAACATCAATCTGGGTCAGGTGTTAACGTCGCAGGGCCACCCCGGCGCCGCCCACATCCTGTCCGGACCCATTCAGCTGCAGCCCGGTCAGATGGGCACGCCGACGCTTTTTCAGATGCCGGTTGCCTCTTTGGCTCAGAGTCAAAGCCAGCCGCAGACGTCGGCCGCCTCGGCCCACGCCCAGACGGTGATCCAGGGCCTCCAGAACTCCTTGACCATGGTGGGTCAGGTGGAGGGGCTGAGCCCGGCCATCAGTCTGCAGACCACCCTGCAGGCCCAGCCGGGCGCCGTGCCCAGCGCCGCAGGAGGCCAGACCGCGGAGGCTGCTGTTACCGTGCTGGGAGGCTCCGCAGACCCGGCGCCGCAGCTTTTACCGCAGTCGTCGATCCTCGCCGTGCAGCCTGCGTCGTCTGCCGCCGCCGCCGTTTCCTCCTCTCCGTCCATGTCTGTCTCAACGTCGTCCTCCGTGACGGCGGTGGGGCTGGTCCCCCCGCAGGCTCAGAGCAGCCCAGGGAGGCTGCTGTTCACCAACCAGGGGTCCAGCATGATCCTGAGCCAGGAGTCGCTGCAGATGTTCCTCCAGCAGGTCAGCGCGCCACCCGTCTGCTCTTCTTCTTAACATTGTCTTTAAAGGCGACCTATTATTCAAAATTTACTGTTTGCACTTTTTTGTTCTTCCATTTGGGTTTCTACTGCTTCTACAAACAACACTCAGCTGTTTTTTTAGTAATAAGTTAAAGTTTTTCGAGTCTGGAAAATGAGCTGTTTCAAAAACGTCCTTAAGGTTGAGTCACAATCTACGGGCCCTGCACCGTTACCCAGAGTTTGGCAGTAACTAGTTACATTTACTTGAGTAACTTTTTGGAAGAAAATTTCATTTAAGAGCATTTTTACTACGCTATACGTTTTACTTTTACTTGAGTGATTTATTATGAAGTATCTCTACTCTTACATGAGTTGTTGACTTGCCATCCAGAAACCACTTGCTGCATTCTTGTTTGTTGTGCAGGAGGCTCTACTTCTGCTTTTCAAAGTTGTACAGTTGTATAATTGTTTGCAACCATTTTTATGCGAGAGTGCAAACGCATTGCAAAACCACAAAGTCTTACCAAATATTTCTGGTCTCTTTTCTAGTGCAAATAAACTTATTACACTTGAAATAAAACAAAACCAACTTGGAAGAAAACTTACAGCAAGATATAAGAGCGTGATTGAAGTCAGTAATTCCTTAATATTGACGAAGAAGTTCTAGTTCCACTGGCAGATTATTTCATTTACTACAAGGGAAAAATGTTTTCTTAGAGGTGAGTTTATCTACCTACTGAAATACTACTTTTTTTTATTAATATTAAGGAATTTTGGCTTAAAACAAGCTCCAATAACTAGTTGAAAAGTCACTTGTAAGCTTGTTTTTCTTATGTCAAGTCTACTAAGATATTTGCACTAGAAACTAGACAAAAGTTTGTGGTTTTGCAGCAGCTAATTTAGATTTAAAGTGACAAGACGCCCTAAAACAGCTCAAAATAGACAGAACTGATCCTATCTATCTTTTTGTGCGAAAAGGAAAATGTAATGAATATGCTTTATATGTTTATATATCCTAACTTGTTCAAGGAAGCATAATAGGTCACCTTTTAAAAAAAAAAAAAAAAAAGAAAAGTAACATGCACGAGTGTTAAATTGGTGTGATCTCTTTGGTTTAGTATTTTGCTGCTCATTCTCCTTCCCTCCCTCCACCCTCCCCCCTTATCCTGAAATGGTAATTGTATCAGGAGCAGCGCCACCAAACAGAGAATGAGTCAACCCAATCAGTGGGCGTCCCAGCGTCTGTAATCGTCAGCGGCAACAGCGTCACTACTGCGGCCCCTGCTGTCCATGACAGCCAGTTAACTGACTCCTGGCTGGGTCAGAGCCACAGCCCTTCCCCTGGCCCCTCCCACATGACAGCAGTGGTAAAGGTAGAACTGCCCCTTTATGTTGAGCCCCACCCCCACTTGCTGCTGCCGCTGCTGCCACAGTGTTAGGTTTTTCCTACCTTTCCACCCTCCCCTCCCCCCACCCGTCACAACTCTGTGCCTCTCCTGCTTCCGCTGCTCTCGCCAGCACTGTTTTTAACTCCTGGGTGAAAGAAACCGGTCCTTCGCTTGCAGCATCTGTGCTTTTCCACACTTTGCTTCATTTTAGTAGCGGCACGATCGCCCCTGTTGTTCGTTCCTGTTTTATTACTCAGTAGAGATGCACCCATCAGAGATTTCTGGCCCGTTTTGAAGATGATCTCCAGTCTCAGTTCGGGCTGCAAGTAGTTTTAGTAATCAATTATTCTGACAGTTATTTTGATTAAAAAGAAATTCAGCAAATTGTTCTGGGATCCCCGAAGCTGAGCTGTAGAGTTTTGCTGGGAAGAAAGAAGAGATTCTTTCATATAAACAGTAAATAGACGGAAATTTGCTCTGCCAATTACAAATATTTCTGCTTTTGCAGTTTAGTAAGTTGTATTAAAAAATATCGACTTGAGTAAATTAAAAAATGATGAGGTCGAAACATGACTAAAGACGGAACGTGAAAGTTTTTCTGACGATTAAACGGATAAAAAATTGGCACATTCTCCAGATTTTTCATTTATCATCTTAAGCCTCTTTAATACAATATTATAAATATATTAAAATATGCAAATAAACAATTAAATTCCTTTTTAAAACAATAGATCAATATGCTGTAGTGCTGATCTGTTGATTATTCTTTGGATTAAAAAGGTGCTTAAACTGGAGATTATTTTTACAGAATTTGAACCAGGTGAAGCTAAAACAACAAATGTACGAACAATTTTTTCTTCAATCCGAAATGCAATTTTTTTTGTATAGTTTTGGCTTAATTGCTGCGCTGCGTGTTCTTTCCGTAAATGGGTTTTAGAGTCTATATACTCTTAACAATTAGTCGATTACCAAATTAGCCGGTAGCCTCTGTCTCTCTAAGAAGCTCCTGCTCTTTCTCTCCTCATTATGCCGTCTGGAAACATTTTTAGGAACGTTTGGCTGAAATGTGTCTGGAGGAGCCGCTTGCCTCGGACTGCAGCTCCAAGGCTGCTGAAGGAGATTCAAGGATTCCTAAAACATTATGTACAGAATCAATACCAACAGAAAAACACTCCAGGGATGTTTTTGTTTTTTTTATGAGATAACATGAAAATACCAGGTTAGAGCTAATCAAGCTAAAACAGTCGACACCAGCCGATTTCACGGTGCATCTCTATTACTTTATGACTCGTTCATGCAAACATTTTGGCTGACAGTGAAGTTTCCTTTTCGTTTTTGTTGTTTTTATTAACATTCTAATTTTAAAATGTGCATTTCCCAACTACATGCAGATGTGCTTGTTCAAAAATATAAAAAATTTTCCAAGAGCAGCAGCTTCTCTTCTCTAATCGCTCTGTAGGATTTCCTCTGCCTCACCGCTGATGAATCAGGCATCTGCTCTCTGTTTTGCATGCCTCGTTACACCGTCTCTCCTGCTCTAAACCCCCCACGTTGCCCAGTAGCTCCTCCCAAACCCAAACGATTTGGTCCGCCGACCCGTGACCTCACGACCTTCAGATCAACTTCTAATTCACCATCACAGTCCCACAGATCTCGCTTCTGTCAACAGGTTTTCCTTTTGGTTCACTGAGCAGTCATTCCTCCCCTTCATGTGTTTATTTCCCACAAACACACAAAAAAAAGAATAATCTGTGTGCTTTAATTGTTTGTAGATACAGAAGGCTAACAGCCCGCTTTCGTGTTGTTTGTTCTTGTTTGTCTGATGTTTGTGCGACCGGGGGCTGGACGACATTTTCCTTTCAGTTTATAATTCATTTAACCTGTATTTAGCCTGCTGCTGGGTGATATTAATTTAAAAATTTACATTTTTTCATACCTGATCTGATTTCCGTGACAGCGTGCTAAACGAAGGAGTACATTTCCGGCAAAATCTGAGAGAATAATCTCAGACATTTTCCAGAAAAACAGCGGAAATTTTTTAGCTTCAAAAGTCAAACATTTTCACCCTTTGGAAGTTTTCTATTTTTTCTAGGAAATTTCTGAGATGAATCCCAAAGTTTTAGATTCTTTTTTTTTTTTTTTTGCAAATTTTCTCCTTTTGGAGCTCGGAGGTTTCTTGATTTTTTTTTTTTTAATATCTAGAAATTTTTTTAAATTAATCCCAAAATTTCAAAATTTTTTACTCGCTAATTTGTGACTTTTGGAGCTCAGATATTTCCTTGTCTTTTCTAGAGAATTTCTGAGTTTATTCAACAATTTTTTTTTAAATAGAAATTTAGATTTCTGGTGAAACCAGAAATCTAAATTTCTGCTAAAATATTTTTAGATTTTTTAAAATTTGTTTTTGTTCGATTTCTTTTCTAAAACAGACATTACAAATGACAAAAAATGTTTTTAAAAAGTGGTTTTTATTTCCACCACCTCTTCTGTCATTTGTACGAATCGGGGCCGTGCGGTTCTGGATTGGAGTTATAGAATATTGTACCAGACGGATTATCTGTTGAAGGTAATCTATCGAGATTTGTAGTCATTAATTTATTGTCCAGTCTTACATTCTTGTAAAAATGGAAATAATCAGAACGTAGCCGTAATATTCTGTCATATTTGAACTCAAAATCCAAATATATATAGAATTGGAAAACTCATTTGTCAATTTATTGCGCAGGCCTAATTTAGCTTATCATTTTACCCTTAAGTGAAATATAAAAACTATATTTCACAGCAGTTTGTGATGAGATCTTGTCGCCCAGCCCTGATGTTGAATCCTATCGTTAAAACCATATGGATGTTTTTGCGTTTTGTTCCTTTTCTTGTTGGTTTAGAGGTTTAAACCCTGATTTGTTTTTGTGCTGCGACGTTGTGTGCTCCCTCCAGGTTCCCTCTGGTGGAGCTCAGCAGACTCTGAAGATCCAGGGCATGTCCTCCTCGCCGGCGTTGACCTCCCACGCCACGACGCCTCCGGTGGCGGAAAGCCCGCAGCCTTCCCAGTCTCCCCTGACTCTGAGCCAGCAGATCCAGTCGCCTCACCACCAACAGTCGCGCCCTTCCTCTCAGCCCCAGCCGCAGTCGCAGACTCCCTCGCGCTCCTGCACGCCGTCATCCCACACCCAGCTCTTCATCGTCCACAACCAAATCCCAGAATCTCCCAAACCCGCTGCCACCTCCGCCGCGCAGGCTCAGCTGCAGCAGACGCCGCCCCAGCAGGTGCACATTCAGGTCCAGCACCAACCTCTGCCTCGACCGGCCTCGCAGCCCACGCCCTACCAGCAGGAAATGCCTCCCATGTCGCAGTCGCCCAAGCCTCTTCCTGCTGCTGCTGCTGCTGCTGCTGCTCCACCTGCGCAGCACCAGTTCGCTGCGCCTCCTGTTAGCGCCTGCGCTCCAGCCGTAGTGAAAGCCCAAGTTCCCCTCCAGGGCCTCACAGCTGGGCAGCAGCATCACCTGCAGTTAGTAGGAGCACAAATCCAGACTCTGTCCTCCATCACTCAGCCCTCGCCTCAGCATAAACAGCTGCTGGAGAAGCTGCAACAGGTATTGCTTCTGGTTTTACTGCAAAAAAATAGTAATGTTTTTTTTTTTTCCCCCAGTACAATTTGTGGTAGTATGGGTTGAACAGGGTGTTTCTGCACCTTAAAAAATCTTAAATTTACATTTTTTACAGGCAGCAGTTTTTTTTTGTCTTAAATGTAAAATGTATATATTTTTTTTCTAGGGATGCACCGATCCATTTGTTTCTCTTCCAGTACCGATATCTGAGGTTTAGTATGAGCCGATACCGACCAGATACAGAAAAGCTGTGTTGAATTAACTTAAGATGTTTCCTTTTTTATACACAGATATGCCTGTCGCAATAAAAAAAAAAGTATATTTTGTTTATTCATTTTGGATATTTACAGTGTGAAATGTTCATTAGGATTTACAGTTTATTGATCTTTGACAATGGGTTCCTGCGTCATTATCACAATTATATTACTTGAAGTTGTTCTCAAAACAACAATATTATCATTTATCGCAATAACTTCTGGGACAATTCATTGCCCAGCAAAATTTGTTATCTTGACAAAATGATAAATTATCATGTTGTCATAGCAACATAATAATTTAGTAAGTGAAAAATAGTAAATGTTTACATTTACAAATATAAACATTCATAGATTTGTAACTCATAAACGTACTGAATTACAAATTTATTTGCTAGCTCTGCTGCAGTACAGCTCACTTAAATACACCAGTAGCTTCACTGTTTGCTCAAAAACTCCTAAAAACAAATTTTATATGTTCAGCTAGGAGTAAAACAGCCGATTTAAAATAAATTAGAAGAAACGGAAACTGACAAAAAAGATACTCTGTTGAAGGTATTTAACCATTTCCACTTTTTGAAATGGTTCAGAAAGTGAAAGTGAAACTGAAGTAAATATAATGTAAAATAAATAATAAAGCATAGAATTCAACTGAATAGATCCGCTGATATAGATCACGCACATTGTCACCCATGTCCAATCTAGAATTTTTTTCAATATCGAGATCAGTACAGATATTAATAATGGATCGGTGCATCTCTGTTTTTTGCTTTTTCAACAAATAGCTTCTTTTTTTTGAGTCTGTACCCTCCAGTTAGTCATTAATCAATTACTAAATTAGTTGATGAACATTTTCAATAATTGATTCATCACAATTAATTGTTTCAGGCCTTTGTTTTATCAGCTTCTTTAAAAAAAAATGTGGCTCTGCTTTGTGTTGATCTGGTGCAAAAAATTCCAGTGAAATACCTAAAAGTTTGTAGTTGCAACAGGACTAAATGTGAAAAGGTTCAAGGAGAATTACTGCTTTGTTAGGATCCTGTTAATTTCCTGGATTATGATGAGTTAGGAATGAAGATATATTTTAAAAAAGCAATATTTTCTTTTGAAATCTTCAGGACCAAGAGTTTAAAATGTTTCCTACATATGATGGAGGCCAAGTTTCACTTCAATACCCAAGTGAAAAATTGTCAAATGTGCTATTTATAAAAAAAAAATAAAGCACTGATATATCAGCCGTCTTGGAAAGCTTGGGATTACTTGCATTGAAAGAAATTTTGCCTTCTTGAAAAATAAATTACACTGTAAAAGATGAAAGTGGTTCCACAATCCTGTGTAAAAATTGTAACTTATTGATTTTTATTTTTTTGCTCAGGTCAAGCAGAACATCATGCTACAAGCAAAGCCTCAGCCTCAGGCCACGAGTCAGTTTAATTCGCAGCAAGACGTCCCTGTTGACAAGGTGGTGATGACGTCATCAGCGAGCTCCGAAGCATCTGCTCAGCTTGCCACGATGCTGCAGCCGACCTCGGTGCTCGTCAAAACCGCCGCCACAGGTATCGCATCAACAACCCGCAGCGACGCGATTCTACCACGCCGCGCCAGGGAAAAGGAAAAAAAGGAAGAATACAGTTTAGCCAAAAAACTCACAAATTTCAAGATTAATCTCTGAAATTTTCTAAAAGAAAAAAAAAAAAACAAGGAAATTTCTCAGTTTAAAAAGTTGAAAATCTGCGATTTAAATTTTTTTTTTACAATAATCTCAGAATTTTTGTAGAAAAACAAGGGAGTTTATGAGTTTGAAAAGTAAAACAATTGCTGGAAAAAACTCAAAAATTGTGGGATTAATCTGAGAAATTTTCAAGAAGAAAACAAATCAATTTATGGACTTGAAAATTTGTTAGAAAAGAAATTCAAAATATTAGATTATCTGACAACATTTTTGGAAAAAACATGAAAATTTTCTGAAAAATTTTTACCTGAAAATTTCGTCTACAAATTTCAGAGATTAATCTCAAAATTTGCGTCTTTCTAGCAAATGTTTTACTTTTCAAACTCAGAAATTTCCAAGTTTTTTTCTAGAAAATGTTTGGCCATTTCATTTTTCCTTGTTTTTTTTTTTTCTATAAAATTTCTGAGATTTTTCTTGCAGATTTTTGACTCGGCAATTTCTGTATTTCTTCCAGAAAATTTTCTTATGTTAATCTGAAAATCTCTGACATTTTCATAGGAAATTTTTTACTTTTAGAGTTCACAACTTTCCTTGCTTGTTCTGTCTCCTACATAGGCCACAACGGTGCGATTCTCTTTTAATCACCGTTTTTGTCTTTTCTTTTATAGGATCAAGTGACTTACAGGTATTCTCAGGAGCCCAAGGGCAAGCTGCAGCAGCAATGGTGAATCAGACGGTCACTCCTGCCAGCCTTACCCAGCCTGCACAGGTGGGTCGATCTGTTTCATGTTGTGGTTTTCCTCCAGGTGTTTGGTGAGCGTTTGAGGCGAAGCGTTTCTTTCTGAATTGGTGCTCAGGTTCAGCCAAAGCCAGGAGTGATCAGCTCGGTGGGGGGGATGACTCTGGGAAAAGCAGCGATGAAGATCCAGGTGTTGGGGCCCGCTCTGACTCAGATGCCGGTTCCGCAGCCGCAGCCTCCCCTGCAGACTCAGGTAGAAGCGGCAAACCGCGCAGCATGGAGGCGGGCGAGATGTGGACGGAAAATATTTATGTTCCTTATCCTGTTCTCTAAAGGTTAAACTGTCTATTCTGTCTGTCCGTCCATCCTTCCTCTGTCTTTTCTTCCTTTTAGTTCATCTACCATTTTACCCCTCCATCGTTTGTCTGTTTGATTCTCCGTTTATTTATCCTTCCATCCTCCCAACCCTGAGTTCATCTCTGCTTTCTATCTTTGTACGTTCTAATGATTATTTATTCTCTCAATTATTTTGATGATTAATCTGATAAAAAAAATTTTTTTACATTCTGCCGATTTTTTTATTAAAACATTTAAGCCTCTGTCATAACAATATTAGAAATGCATAAAACATAAATAATTAAATCACTTTTTTAAAATAAAAAATAAACATTTTATTCTCTAAAATACAATAACACAACATCTTTAGTGGATACGTAATCAATTGTAGCAAAGGATGCATCTGCAGCTAAACAAATACTTCTCCCATCAACATGTGCTTCACTTATCAATACAACGTAGTAATAATCTATTGATTATTTTGTATTGATAATTTGATTGCAAAAGATGCAAATTGCAGGTGAAGGCAAAACTATGCCAGCTAAGGAGTTTTAGGGAGAACATATTTAAAGAGAAGAAGGATTTTTTTCATCTCAAATGCAAAATTTTTACATATTTCGTCCAATTGTGGCTTAATTACTTTCTTTATGGAGTCTGTATACTCCAGTTATCAATTATTAATTTCTAAATTAGTTGATAATTACTTGATTATTCCAACTAATCATTTCAGTCCTAATTCATAGTTTAAAATTTGGCAAAGAAATTAAAACCTGGTAAATGAAACGTGTGGAAAACCCAGCAAAAGGCTTTTAATGGAGTTTCCTGTAACTGACATTTGTTCTGCAAACTGATTTTTTTTTTAAACGGTTTCCCTCTTTGCCTTTCAGCTCACATCACAGACGCCGCCAGTAAAAATGCCTTTAAGCGCCGAGCCCAGTAAAGAAGCCAGGTTTGCTGCTTCTGCTGCCTTCAAGCCTGAGTTGAACCGTTTTGTTGTTGGCATATTTCTGACCGGTTCCTGTAAAAACTCTGCAGGATGCTGGAGCAGCTAAGAAAACATCAGGGTTCAGTGCTTCACCCCAACTACAGCGCTCCTTTCCACTCGTTTGACGACACTCTGCACAGACTGCTGCCTTACCATCTCTACCAGGGAACTGCCAACTCCTCTCAAGACTATCAGAGAGGTAAAAACCAGAGTGAAATCCTACATCTGCTGCGCGCTGCACCCTTCGCAGTCCTTACGTTGTGCTTCCTTTGGACACAGTGGATGATGAGTTTGAGAGAGTCTCCTGCCAGCTGCTAAAGCGAACCCAGGCCATGCTGGATAAATATCGGTACCTGCTCTTCACAGAGTCAAAAGTAAGTTTATAACCCAGCGATCTCCGTGTCCCAGTCACTTTTTGTTGTTTTGGATTGATTTTGAATCAACTGCTTTTGGCCTTTGAACCTGAGCAGAGACTGGGCCCGTCGGCAGAGATGGTGATGATCGACCGGATGTTCATCCAGGAGGAAAAGGTGGCCCTGAACCAGGACAGGATTCTGGCCAAGGAGAGACCGGGTCGGTGGCTTTTAATGTCCAAACTAACAAAAACAATAAAACTGCAACGTGGGAAAATGCTTGGAGAAACCAAATTATTACACTGAAGAATACTTTCTCCTGATCTGGACGGAAATGGAGAAACTTTCAAATTGTCATCCATTTGTTAGTCTGTTTATCCGTCCATCCATCTGTTTATTCATCCATCCATCCATCCATCCATCTGTTTATTCATCCATCCATCCATCCATCCATCTGTTTATTGAACCATCCATCCATCCATCCATCTGTTTATTCATCCATCCATCCATCCATCCATCCATCTGTTTATTCATCCAACCATCCATCCATCCATCTGTTTATTGAACCATCCATCCATCCACCCATCTGTTTATTCATCCAACCATCCATCCATCCATCTGTTTATTGAACCATCCATCCATCCACCCATCTGTTTATTCATCCAACCATCCATCCATCCATCTGTTTATTGAACCATCCATCCATCCATCCATCTGTTTATTCATCCAACCATCCATCCATCCATCTGTTTATTGAACCATCCATCCATC
>CAEGAE010014643.1:0-42903 GCA_903067095.1 Girardinus metallicus | reverse complement strand
TATATATATATATATATATATATATGTATATATATATATATGACCAATTTCAGAACCATTCTATTCCTTTTAGAAGTAACTGTGTTACTTAACTTTCTGTATCTTAGCTGGATTCTGAGTAGGAGTGGGCGGTGTTTACTTAGAATGTCATCAAGATATTTTGTGGTACTACTATGATAACATTATAAGTGATGATGGAAAAATGATTTATTATGTCTTTTTCATGTAACTGTCTGACTGTGACTGTGTGTCACCGCATTCAAGTCCTGCTCTGGACAAACGTTCCCGTCTGAAACAGGCTTCTTCAGGACGCCCCTGACTTACTGATTTATATCACTAAACTCCACGGTGACAATATACTGGATCATATTTTCAAATTTACTGACACTTATTGTTCTTGTGGAACAGTGGAAAAAATATTAAAAAAGTAACTTTTCAGATAATGCCAGTTGTATTTTTATTTTTAATTTTTTTTACATTAACTCAAATTTATGGAAACAACAATAAAACAAAACTCTTATTATAGATTATACCCAACCAATAATAAAAAAGAAAGTTTGGTTTTATACTTTTTCCAGTTTGTTCTTCTATTTTGCTGAGTTTTATTTACATTTTTATTATCTGAATAAGTGATTTCTCAAATAATGCAAATCTTGAAGTCTAACTTTGTACACAATGAGGTGAGTCACAGTGAAGGTCCACTCCACAGCTCTCCATCAGAGCTGAGCGGCTGATGGACGCAGGTTACACCAAACCCCAGTTCTACACAAGTACCGGACTGGTTCCCCTCACTGGGACGCGAACTTTTCCAGCCGCTTGCTCTCACCTGTTGATGGCCCAAACTGTGAGTTGCTCAGCCTGGGCAGCGAGGAGGACTTCCTCTCGGCCAGTCGCATGCGGACCTGCTCCTGGACCCTCCGGATTTTGGCCAGCGGGTCCGCGGACTGGCCATCCGAGGGCAGCACGTAGGCGGTACAGGAGGAGTTCGGTTGCAGCGCGGTCAGAAAACAGCCGTCCGCCATCGCAGCGGTCATACTCACTCACAACGGGGACTTAAACGACCTGACCCGGGCAGAGAGGAGAGAAAAGCAGCGGGAGGAAATATTCCAACGGTCCCGAGTCCCGTCAGCGGCTCAGCGTCTGAGGGAGAGTCCGCCCGCTGCGAAATGGAGAGCAGAGCAGCCAGCAGCCCGAACATCTGGAGGCGGGAGCTGCGGGGAGGAGGTCCGGGACAAATCCACCTGCTGTCAGGGACAACCCGACACCTCCTCCCCGTCTTATTGTTTAACAGTAACATACAGTATTCACAACAAATAAAATACTAAACCCTGTACGTTTGAAAGTTGAGTGGAAGGAGAAAGTGTGTTAGAAAAAGGCGCACAAGCTACAGGATTGTGAAAGAAAAGCCCGTTGAAGCATTTGGGCACCGCGGCTGTCTGCGCCATCCACAGTGTGAGCTGCAGCTGTCAGGCAAAAGGAGCCACAACCGAGGACTGGGGGCGCACACAGACCCATTCCATGTGGTAGAGTGTTACTGAAATGTCCATTTATTTCAACAACCATTTTCACTAAATGAAACACATTATGTAGATAATTATACACAGTCCGCTCTGAAAGCCTTTATTTCTGTTAATTACAACGATTTTCCACTTAGAGTTAATAAAAATATGACATTTAAAATTAGAATAATACATCAGTCAATAGAAAAAAAAAAAAAAAATAGCCTTAATGGAAAGTTTGTTTAACGCCTGCTTTGTTAGGTCCTGGGTTGTTTGATTTATTGATTCTAGTTTTCACATTATTTCTGTGTTCCTTAGTTTCTGTACTTTGAATAGATCAGCTTTGTTTCTGTTTTACCTTAGCTCGGTCCTTTAGTGACTTTAGTTTTATTATATTCCTTACTTATTCTCTGTCTCTCCCTCCTCACACCTGAAACTTGTTTCTAATCATCATCTGTTCCTTGTTCCATAATCAAGCTCCCCAGCATATTTACGTAACTCATCCTCAGTTACTCTTTGCTGGTTCCTCCTGTTGTGTTCCTGGATCTCTTTGCTGGTTTTCTGTTCCTGGTTCCTATTTTTGTTTTACTCTGGCTCCCTGCATTCCCTGTGATTTTCTTCTTTGCTCTTTATTTTTATTAAACCTCCAAATCCACTTGACACCTCTGCCCAGTGTACTTGGGTCCATCTTCAACATCCAACACAACATCAAGGTTGTTCTTTTATTCAGGTGACTTTTAGTTTGACAGAAATGACCCTGATCTGAAGTCAGGTGATGGGAACGCTCACCTCGTCTCAAGAAGGCTGATTCCAGCAGCTTGTATCTCACTCCTTTTTATCTTGTCTCATGACCAGAAGTGAGGCTTGAAGCATCTGAATGTCTGATGTCGCTGATAACAAGCAAGAAATCAAATTGTACATAAATAATGAGGTTTGCACAGATTGCAGCTGTCTGGCCGACCACCTTTAAGAAGCCTGACCTGCCCACTCCGAGGTTAGCCAATGCTGGCTTTTTCTGTCTGAAATGTTGCTAGATACAGCAAGAAAGTTGCTCAGCTGGCAATGGTGGGTTGACAAGGTAGGTGCAGACATGACCTGGTGGTGTCGGTCTCTCGGTAGAGCAGAAGAGGTCTGTGGGTGATTTTTAGACCTTGGAAGGTAGACAAGATCAGTGGATAAGATTGGCTTCACATGTAAGTATCAGCCGATCACTGATCTCCCAAAAACTGGGCCAGATTTATTGTGATCTTGTGATCTCATGAAACATGTGCAGCTTATCCAGAGAAGAGAAAACCCAGACTCTCCATTTTTATCTGCCTCACCATTCACTTCAAATCATGTTGCATTCCAGGCCCACTGAAGTGGGAAGTCCACTTTTCGTGTTACAGCTCTTTCCTTTCCTTAACTAGTAAACCATAAATAATGTCCCGTTTGGAGACCAGCATGGCGGTTTCAGCTCGTGATTTGTTTTGGCCAGGCTGGACTCCTACATGGAAAACTGTTTTCTGTAGTTTTGAAGACGTCTCACACTTCAACAGAATGTCATTAATGCTTCACAGCTGATTTTCAGCTCTATCTGGTTACACAATGCATCTGTAAGTCATAACATTATGATCCCTAATGCATGTGATGCAAGTGGTTGGAAAATTAAGAAAAAGAGAGATTCCTGGCCAATTCTAAACAACGTTTGGAGAAGAAGAGATGAAGCTTGGGTGGAGTGTCAAATCAGGAGTGGTTTAGCAAACCAGCTTAGCTCACTGCTCTGCTCATGTTAAAAATGACTTGACTTCAGGTCAAAACCCTCAGAGTGATGAGAAAAGATGAATACATGAATGTTTCCAAAGCATTTTTTCATGTTCCCATAAATATGAAGAGACATTAGAATGCCATTCTCCATTGTCTCAACTTCATCCTACTGTTTTTCCTCGTTTTTGTTACTCAGGCCCATTAGCTGTTATGTCAGCTAATAATGAATGAGAGTGGAGGATGATTGTGAAATCAGCACACTTTTCCTGTTTGTTGACCGATTGTTTCAGGGTCCAGGAATGTGGAAATAACTTCACCCAAAGCTGACATGAGAGGAGGAGGGGAGGTCTGGGAAGCTGCGCTGGAGCTTATATGTTAGGAGCAGAGAGGCCTCTGGGAGGAATTTCTGCAGCCTATCTCTGAGTTGGCAGCCAAAGCCAAGAGGTTTACACACAAACCCCACACTCGGGGTTTGGGTGTAATGAGGAGAGTTTCATTTACAGTCCTGTTCCCTCCCAGAGGTCACAACCTCTTCTTCCTTGTAAACTCAGTGGTGAATATGTATAATTTTCTTCTCTTGCTCACTAATTTATGTGGCCTTTTAATCCTGCTTAGGGCTGTGGGGGAGGGTGGGGGAGGGGGTTTTGGGAAAGAGATGATAGCTCCACCCTCCAGAGGTCAGAGACCTATCACAGGCACAATGACGCAACAGGAATAACCAAGTATGTTCACACATTGCAGAGTTACTGACCGCACTCCAGGACCCCTCCTCCCCCCCCCCACACACATCCCCACATACCCCACTTTGATTTTACTTTCTTTGTCACACTTAAATGTTTCAGAATATTTAACACAGTTTTCAGTCAGACTAAAACAACCTGAGTGAATACAAATGATTTCATTTATTGGGAAAAGTTGTCAGAACCAATCTGGTCCAATGTGAAAACTGTCTACACCGCCGATCCACTGCTTCCACTTCCAATACAGATACCAATATTCTGAATTGAATGTATTGTTTGTCTCATGTACAATGAGATCAATAGTTAGTTCCAACAGTACAAACAATGTATGAAATATAAAGCAATATAAATCAAGAGAAAACAAGTGATATTTACAGTATTAATTAGCTAGATGTATATACACACATACACATGTAACCATAATTAATTAGTTCAAGGTGTTTACTGTTTTTGAGTCTGTTTTGTTTTGATGCCCCTGTAGCGCCACCTTGAGGGCAGCAGGGTGGTGTAAACGTCCACCAGAGAGGGAAGAACCAATCAGAACCCTGAATGGTTCTGTTTGCTGGTTCTCCATGTTGGTTCCAGAACCAGAACCAAACAAGTAGAAGCAGCATTCAGCTTCTATGTCCCACAAATCTGGAACAAACTTCCAGAAAACTGCAAAACAGATGAAACGCTGAGTTCCTTTAAATAAAATCTAAAAACTCAGCTACTTAGAGTTACCTTTGATTTCTATTAAGTGGAACATTGATTCATATAGCTGGTGTATATTTTTGATGATGGAATATTACAAAATATATGGTTTTTTGCTCATGTAACCAGGATAATTTTTTCCATTTTTTGTTAGATTCACTTTTATTTATTTTAATTTATTTAAAAATAAAATCTTCTTCTCCTTGATTTCTCTAGCATCAAAATAAACCAAACGAAAACAAACACTATTCTGTGTTTGTTCTCGCGTGGTTTTTAAGTCACATGACCAGCTGCACGTCAGCGTCCTAAATTGACAGCTGCTGCTTCTCTGGCTGGTAAGCCGCAGCCTAGGTAGGAGATGCAGACGTGCGATTGTGGTTCCAAACGCTCTACTGATTATACGGTTAGAAAGCAGGAACTGGCCAGGTTTCCATTCCAGAGTTCGTCTCCAGGTCCAGGGATCAGAATGTCTGTTGTCAGGTAGGATCAGACTGGCGGGCTGGACCCATGCAGCGCACCAAGTGAAACAGCACCTTCTGTTTGCTCCTTCCCCAAATAGGTAGGAGATATTCAGGCCACCACTGAACCATCTTCACTCTGGACTGGACCTCTCTGAATGCAACTGGATTATTTTTCCCTCACCATCAAGGAAGTGGTTGAATTCCTTGGATAAAGGAAAACACCTTGGACTTCATGAACTGTTTTGATGGATTTGTCTGTAAATATTAATACATGTCACTAATTTTGCGCCATTCCGTTGTCTGTCAGTGTGTTTTTACAAAGTTACCACTCCCTCCAGCAGTCAAACCCAGGAATCTTCTGATTTCATTAAATCATTAGTCATTTTGAATTTCATGTACATAATATATGTTACATTTATTTCATATTAGGTTACTGTATTATGTTGTAAAGCTCTTTGATTCGCCCTGTTGCTGAAATGTGCTACAGATAAACTTGATTTGATGTATATCTTTTTCTGACATACTGTTGGTTTTGTGCCAGATGTTTTGCTTTTTGAGATTTGTAGCCTACTTCATGTAGTCAGACAGGTTCACCTTAAGTCATTTCTTGACTCAAAGATGATCTCTCCATAGTCCGCCCTGGGTGTGGCATGTTAAACTGACTCAATACATGAGGTCAATCACAGTTCAATGCAGTTTATTCATGATTCATTATCATCATATTCATTCAGTTCAATATTACACAAGCCCAGAATGAAAGCATTTAAAAGCTGTGTTCTATATTAGCTAAAGTTGATTTATCTTTAATTAAAAATAGTTTTTACAAAACAGCAAAATCAATAGAAATATGTTGGGGGGGGGGGGTACTTTTCACACCTGAGGAAAAACCCAGAAACCCCCCAGAGGTCACAGACTGCCTAAAGCATATCTAGTTACAAAAAAGATTTTACTCAAAGCAGGTTTGTATACAAGCAAAAAAATAAATAAAAGCTGCTTTATTAAAAATGTGTTTTTGCATTCATTTTTTGAGCAACAGAGGATCACTGGAAATCTCATGCCAGGAACATGAAGACATTCTGATTTATGTTCAATATTTGCACATAAATTTTGATGGGTTTGACTTTCTATTGCGAGGCAAATGGAATGAGGACGAGCAAAGTTTCTGGAAAAACGGTGACATAACAGTGCAGACCAAAATGTTGTAGCAACATGACAGCAGATGCTGCAGACCAGTGAGCAACTGACCGTTTGTTTCAAATGAAATTCAGACGATGTGCAACATAGTGGTAACCACTGAGGCCACCTGAATGGCCCCAGTGACAGAGTGTGGAGGAATTCCTCCAACAGGGGAGGAATGACCAATGACTGGTAAACAAATGTTTGGATTTACAAGAAGATGGCATGTCTCCAACTGGCACTAATGGTTAGAAAGGAAGTGTTCATCTGGAGTGATGCATTACAAGCACTTGGCAGAACATCTTTTATGGTTAGTTAGATGAAGTGAAGCTCCAGAGCCCATTTCTAAATGTGGACCAGAAAGTTCTGCTTTGCTCTGTGACCACATCAGCGCTGCGACAAACTGCAAACAGCAGCTTTCCTCTTGTCTCTCCTCCACTGACATGTAGTGAAACCGAACAGTTGTCCTGTCGACCTGAGCTCTGGACATCTGCAGATCTTTCAGCAGCCTCTCTGATTGGCTCTCAGTTTCGGTGCTTGGCCAGGTATTGGCTACACTGTCAATGGTCTCGTGGTCAGTCTACAGACTCTGCATTCCTCTGTTGTGTTTCATAAAGCGCATCAGTAGAAAATTGTAAAGTGCATGTGTGAAAACAGCTGTGGAATTATTAGCTCCTTTGAGGAGATGAGCACAGGCAGTCCTACCCTCTAATAATTCCTACGTATTAGAGATTATTGATAACAGCTTATCTTTTCAACTGCACAGGTTCCACAAACAACAATAATTTGCATGGGAAAAACTAAATTGACAAGTTAAAATGTAGCACAGCATAGTGTTTGTCCTTTTCACTGCTGAGTGAGCGGGGACGGTTTTCATTAGGAAGGAGGAGTGGAATTCAGAGCATCTGGGTCCAATACTGTCGACCGTTAATCACACAAACAGACAGCAAGAAACTCTGTGTCAAGATAAAGCAGCAGCACAGAGACAGAGAGAGAGAGAGAGAGACAGAGAGAGAGAGAGAGAGAGAGAGAGGAGCACTGAGGCTATCCAACAAGTCAACTTGTGGCTGGAGAATCCAAAGTCGGTGACCTAAAGGATGTTTTTCGCTGTCTTGGGCTGACTATATCAGAGTTCAAATGGCTGAAAACAGCAGAATGACCTTTGGTTTCTATCAGTAACGGCAGACACTCATCCCCACATGGTGGAACCATTATCTTGCGGTTTTTGGTGATAAGAGTTTCACAATGTGGTGTGAATCTCAGAAGCTGTTTCAGTTTTCACATTGGGATTTAGGGGTTTAGAAATGTTGCATAAAATGATGCAACATTTTATGCAACATTGCCTATCATCTGGTTCTCAGGTAGAATGAGGTTAAATATCTGACTCAGAAACTCACACAAGTACAGAACAAAGTTTGGCAGAAGTACGTTTTACTCCTTTAATATCACAATATTTATAAAGTTTACATAAACTTGATCATTGGGATGCAAACTAAAATCATATTGGTAGCATCTCAACAGGATCCCTGCAGAAGAAGCTCCTTTTCAGGTTTTTCTGCAGGGATCCTGTTCAAAACTGAACCAATATCTGTCACAGTGTCCACAGATTATGGCCAATCTCTTCATTTTATTTTGACTTAGTATATTTCTGATTGTTTCTGAGCATCTTCCAGCATGTAAATCCTTACAATAAAGAAATCTACATGGGGAAAAAAAATGTTTTCTGCCCATTTTTATGCTTCTCATGAATTGAATTTAAATAAGAATGGAATTTCAACACTGAAAGCTTGCTTGTCTTCTGGTTCTTCTCTGATCTGAGTTTATGTTTGTAACGCGTCTACCTCAATATGTTTTTAGGGTGTGCAGCTTCAAAGGCAGTCCTGACACAGGATGCAACACTGAAGCTCCACAGAATGTTTTGATCTTCCCATAAAACAAACGTTCATGTATGAGATGTAGGCAGGAGCTCTGGTGGTGGGATGTGAACTAAAAGCAGCAAACAGGTTTGTTCATTTCCAACACTGTTCAAAACAGGAATCCACACTTTCCTTCCAAGCAGGCTGACAGTCTGTGAACCTTTAAAAGTAACTTCTAGAATTTTCTAGAGGTTTTTTCATGATCTTTACTGCCGCTTGAATCATTCTTAGCATTTTAACCTAATCATCTTCAAATCCTCGCCATTTATGTTCCATAAAATAACTTTCCCCAACTCACCTAAACTGTTCCAACAGTGTCCCAAGATTGTCCTCAAATTGCCCCGAACTGTCCAAAACGGTCCCACCCTGTCCTAAACTGTCCAATAACTGTACCAAAGTGTTCCACAACTGTCCCAAACTTTCCTAAACTGTCTCAGTCTGTCCTAAACTGTCCCAAAATTGATCTAAAAACTGTCCCAAACTTTCCTAAACTGTCTCAGTCTGTCCTAAACTGTCCCAAAATTGATCTAAAAACTGTCCCAAACTTTCCTAAACTGTCTCAGTCTGTCCTAAACTGTCCCAAAATTGATCTAAAAACTGTCCCAAACTTTCCTAAACTCTCAGTCTGTTCTAAAATTGATCTAAAAATTGTCCCAAACTGTCCCCCTACTGCAGAGGTCTCAAACTCGTTTTCATTCTGGACCAAATCAAAATCATGAAGGTGCTCAAACGGCTTGTTGTGGCAGAATATATGAATAAAACTGTTCATTAACAAATTGCTAATATCGTAGCTTTCTCTGCATTCAATCTTTTGAGCAATCTGTACTCTATAATATTTAACATCTTTTCATTTTGATGTAATTTGGCCCTATAGGCCTAAACAAATTAAAACCGATTTGACTGATCAAATAATATTTAAGTTCACGACAGTTATAATGAAGTTGTATTTCTGTGGCCCTGTAAGCCTCAAAGGGCCACAGGAATAGCTGTGGTGGACCAGATTTGGCCCGTGAGCCTTGAGTTTGACGTCTGTGCCCTGCTGGATTGAGGTGCAAACTAAAATCACTTAACATTTTATCGTCAGTCATCATCAGATTTCAGACCTGGGAAATATACCATCTGGTTAAAGAAAAATATTCACTACAACTGCTGTTAGGCTGCAGCAAAACAGCCACGTACTGACTGTGATATCAGTCACATATTAAAATTAGATGGACAATGTAGAGTCATGAGACGGAAGGCTTGACCTTTTCTTTAAGTCACCTAAGATCTAAATGTGGTCAACAGAGAAGACTCTCCTCTCTGTCTCCTTGTTTGTCACTGATGCTGCTGAACACTGAACTCATCATGGATTTGTAGGTCAAAACACTAACAGTTTGTGATGGAACACTTTTCCCCTCTTCAGATTTTCTCACTGAACTGTGACTTGTTCTTCCGCTGCCCTCACTCAGCCTCAGCCATCTTGCTGCTCCTGGTCATCTAAGGAATGCAGGGAGGTTTTCCTGTAGGAGGGCTCCGTTTGTGAAATCTTAGCATTTCCTGTCAACCAAATGGTGAAAAACCAGACAAAGACACTCATGCTGTCATTTTTTTGCGTTGCTTATATTCTGTACTGCAGGAAAAATGAACAGCCCTGTATGAGTTTTTATGATCACATTTTGAGAAACTCCTCAGAGTTTTCAAGGTAACCTGGAGCGCAGGCTGCTGTCCCAGATGAAAGCACCCAAACACAGAATGAGGAACATGCACACACAAGCTGTGTGTTCACACACGCTGTCTGCTGTCTGTTAAAACTAATTCTTTGTATATTGCTCCCCCTAATGGCAATGTTTGAAACTGTTTGTGTTCACACCTGAATCAAGTGACTGATTTCCTCCTCAGGCAGGTCAAGTTCTACAGAACCCTGATGACTCAATGAAATGATTCAGAGAATGTAGAGGCTGCTGCCACTGGATCTGGACAGAAAAAAATTCTCAAATATCAAAACAAGGAAAAGTGAAAACTTCAAATTGAAATGTATTCAAAAACTGAATAAACCTTGAGCGTGGTAGAGGACCAAAGGTTTTATTATAGGCCACACAATAAAGGATTCTTAAAGCTTCAGTATGTCAATTTTATTAATTTTTTTTTTTTTACATATTTGTTGAAACTGTCAACATGTTGTGAGTGTGGTATGAAACACATCTGTGAAAAAGAAACAAACAAAAAAACATAAAGGAACTAGAAACCAATCAGAGCCGGGAGGAGGGTCTTAGTGCTGTCAATCACCATCCTTGTGGCGCTGCTCTCCCCTCTCCTGCACGCGCCATGTTCTCTCTGCAAGGATGCACCTAGCATAACTTGTCCTGAATGCTAATGCTTGTTAGCATGACCGCCGGTGACTGAATAGACAGTTTTCCTGTAAAGGTAAGTTGTTTCTCTTCCATTAGCACATGGAGCATCGAGTACATGAGGATGATTGACAGTGTCAAAACCTCCTCTTGGCTCTGGTTGGTTGTTTTTGTTGCATTTCTTCAGATGGCAATAGTAGCTCATGAAGATTAATCTTTTCACAGACTGTCTCATAACATACTGTCATGTAATGCATCAAAAATACTCATCTGGATATGGACTAACTGGCCCCTCCATGGTTCGAACCGGGATGTTAAACATAATCCTGGGCCAGTTTGGGTGACACACATGGGTTTTTAAAACAGTTTGTTAAAAAAATAAGCATTAATTCAGTAAAACTTTTTAAATCTGTGATTATGATAATTATTTCTATTTTCTTTTTTCAAAAGAGTTCCTATCTATCTACAGGTTCATGTATCACTCACTTATAAAGACTTCTCCATATCACAGCGCAGCATGCTTCGAAACAAAGACCAGACCAGCAAATGACTTACTTGGAAAATACATTTAATCCCTTTAAATCCGGGTAAAACAAAGTCCACAAGGGCAAAAAGAGGGCCAGACTTTTGGCAGTGAGCGTTCTTTGTCAAATAGAAAGTATATCAACTTGGAGAAATACAGTGTGTCCTCATTAAGAGCCAAATAAATGCTGTACTTTATTCTTTTTAGTTTATTTGAATAATCTGGGTGAAAGGCTGACCCTGCCACTGAACACCTCTCTCCCCCTCACCGGACTTTGTTTGACTTACCAGACAAAGATATCGCGATACAAAGAGAAAAAAGGCATACATTGTTCTCTACTAGGATACATTAAAGGTGTTTTACACACTTCCACTGTTTCTCAGTTTACAAGGCATGGTTTATATAGGCTAAGACTACATAGGGGGTTAGAAAGATGCAGTGAAGGGGTGTGTGTTTCCAGGCAGTGCTGTTGTGTAAAGCTGTGTCTGTGTGTGTGCGTGTGTGTGTGTGAGTAACAGCTGGATCTTGTAGAGTAAATTTGGACCCAAACAGATCTGCTGCCTCTGCCCCATCTAGGCCTCTACTAAAACGTGTTCGTACATGGATGGTAAACATCAACGCTCATAGGTCAGAGGTCAGAGGAGGATGTCACCACGTAAACGGAGACGGATAAGGTGGTCTACGAAATGCAAAAACCACAAAGGAAGTCAGAAGTGATGGAGAACCTACAAGCATAACTTCCGTTGTGGTTCGGTCTTGTTGTCGTACTCACTTTTAAATTCACTACGGCAGCTGGTGAGGGTAAATAAAGATCTAAACATTTACTTTAAGTGCAAGAAAAACTTTTTTTCTTCCTAAGATTAGTAAATACTTGCAGGAAACACTGGTGACTGGTGTTCCCAGCAGCGTTTGAGTTGAACTATATTCATGCAGACATACCATATTAACATGGATGTGGGGTAAGTTTCGTCTGTCGATAAGGCCGACTGCTGTAGTGTTAGTAACACAGTCTAAAGCGAGACAATCAAGCAGAGGTTAGTAAAGAGAAACTACTGGATAGACACCTTGTGTAATACCATATCTATGCTCAGGCAGACATAAAGCACTGTTAACATATATTTATATACAGTTTATACAGTAAACAGTCAAATAAACCCATAAAACAGAATGTATGAACATGTTCATAGGCAGGACTGAAGTAAAAACCAATACACACAAAACAAACTTAAAAAAATCTCCCAAGAACTATAGCACCTTGACCGGTGATTGGAACCAATGAATGACTGATCAAAAACACACGACAACTCATAAAAGGATAGGGCTGCTTGTATATGACAGCATCTGTGAATAAAAAAAAAAACATGGAACAGTGTAATGTTTTTTTTTTTTGTTTTGTTTTTCAGGGCAGCATTTTAAAAAGCTGACTAAATCCAGCAAGCATAATATAAGATAATTTGATGTAATAAAGAAAAGAAAAACAGGCTGTGACTGATGTGGTTCTTCCATCCACTCAGCTGCTTTAATACACGGGGCTGTTGCGGATCCCGCAGCACAACACCATGCTGAAGATCATCTCAAAGATCTGCCAGGAGAAACAGAGACATCACACTCTGACAACAAACCAACATGTTTACTATCATCTCGCATCTGTTTTTCAGGTGATAATTCCACACTAAGCAGTAGGAACTGTCCTGGCACGTCTCTAATATAAGAACTCAACAGGCAATGTAAAACGTTACAATGTGTTAGTTATCAAAGTTAGAATTAACTGACAAATAATATCATTTTCAAGATTTTTTCATAAAATCTTATTTAATATTTAAGATAAAAAGTATAATCTTCCTGAATAATAATGTCTCTTGATAATTGAACAATATGAGAAAAACATGCAACTGTAATATTGCTCCTGAATATTATAAGGTAATATGCAGTTGCAGTTAGCCCATACTTGACTTAGCATCTCTCGTTTTGTTTTTACACAAAGTATTAATTTATTTTACATCACAGTAGGCGGTACAGCAACGGTACGTTACATTAGTAAAAAAGAAAAAAAAACAAAGTTCTGTGGGTTAAAAAATGGATATTAATGAGTGTGTGCACGTGTGAATAAGCAATGATAGTGAACTGAATGAATTAACACTGATGTTATCAATGTGTAAAGCAATTAAAACAACAATTAAGTTGATAATAAATCAGTAAATTATGTGTAAGAGCCTCAAATAATAGAGTTAAAAGTTCATTCTAATAAATGGAGTTCATTAGATCACATACAGGAATTACAGAAAGAGAAGAATTCTCAATCATGAATAGACATTCTACCATGGAGATATGCTACATCACAGTGATGTATTTTGGTTCTGTGCTTTATTTCTTTAAGAAAATGCTAGACCTTAATATGATTAGAATCAGACTTCCATTATACACTGAATATCCTGTGCAATTATGGATATGATAAAAATATCTACATCTATGTTTTGTATTTTAGTTGAATGTTAAGTCAATGATCAATGTAAAGACTAATGACATAATAACTCAGCTCAGCAGAAACATTTTCAGGATCTCACCATTATGACAGCAACCACCAGCGCAGCGATTCCCACCAGATAAATCTTATCTGAAAAGAGTTCATCGATTTTCCCGTGGCAGTCCTGAAAACACACACACAGTTAGAATTCCAGTCCTGGGTTTTGGACTCAGACTGAAGAATCCTTACTTACTTGCAGTACATGATTTTTTTAACACTCTCAATTTGGGATAACAGTCAAATCAACTTGATATTAAGAAAAACCCTAGGTGCTGCACTATTTTAAGGCAAAGTTTTCTTTATAGTTAAGGGGAAAAATGAATAATTACAATATAACCAAATTATGATAAACCCAATGGGCAGGGGAGAATTCAGGCTGGAAAATATATCACGTAAAATGTCACTTCCATGTTTAGTAAAGCTGTAGACAACTGTTAATGTTAAATAATGATAATAACTGTACACCATTTAATGTACAGTCTCTTATTTGTATAAAAATATTTTTTTCATTAGTTAAAATCTGCATGCTTCGTTTACCTTTAGCTTACAGCTGGTGCAGCTGAATTTCTCCACTGAGAGGCAATATAGGAGATTTCTATTGTTTTCTAATAGCCTCTATAGAAGTATGTACCTTTGAGTCAGTAGTTTATTATAACTGTTTATCTTTCGTATGCCTCTGTGGGCTTCTACTTGCCTGTTACTTTGCTGTTGATACAAATAGTTTTTACTGCAGAGGGACAGATGAAGGATCCTTCTATAATAGAACAAATTGTGTTGATCTGAAGCATGCAAAACGTGCTTTACAGTGTAAGCGACATTCAGCAGCAGCCCTGTACAATGTCTGTCTGTTGTAATTTTACAGAATATTTTTCAGATTACAGCAGATCTTTGGGGAGAGACAGTGTCTCTTGTGGTTGATCTCAGAGGAAATGTGGCTATTTGGGCCAGAATGGGTCCATTTTAATTTCATTTTGATGAAAATAATGCATTTTTCTTGTATCAATTATATCGAGATTATTTCGACATCCCTTCTAGTGCGGCTCTGCTCCACCACATTCGTGGCTGTTTTAACCCTCAATGCCTGGCCTCACAGGAACCACAGAGCGACCGCACTGATGTGGCAAAGCTCCTCTCTTTCCTCTGCTTCACTCATGATAATTATTTCAGTTCTGTGACTTCCTGTCTACTTCCTGTTTCACTGTCACACATTAACTGATGCATTAAATTATTAAAAAAAGAAGAAGTAGCTTTACAAAAATTTTAACTCACAACTGGAATGAACAAATGGAACTGTGCAGAGCTTTGTATACCACAATGTAAGAAGAGGAAATGGTAGTTTCCAACTTTCAAACTTAATCTATAACAAGTTTTGTGGTTGGCACTTTTTCTTTCCGTTTTTTCTTTTTCAGCATGTGGATTTGCAGAAAGCTTCTTTTTCTCTCTACCTGCTCTGCATCAGGAGCAGACACAGCTTGCCCAGAACCTTGTTTCTGATGAACTTCATTTGTTAGATGAAATAGGTTATTTACAGTAAAAAATAGCACATGAAGTAACATATTTGCATTGTCAACAAAATAACATTTTTATATGTAGTGCTTTTGGTTGGTTTGAACATTGTGAAGCATTAAGCAACCTCAGGTATTTTGGAAAGGCTTACTCAAATTTTGAGAAACATTTATTTCAGACAGAAAAACAACAGTAAAAATACCATGGGCTGTTTAGTCTTAGAAATTTGACTACTGTGTTGTTTATGCTGCAATGCATCCTGGGTAGAAAAAGTAGATGAGGTGCAGTGGTGCTAGCTCCATCTACCCAGGACAGCAATGTCTGAGTAATGAGTAACTTTGAGCTCTTCTCTTTTAATGCATTGAGTAGAAGACAACGTATAAACCTCAAGCGGGAAATGAAGATGAGGAAGACCAAACAGAGGAAGAGGATCAGAAGAAGCTGTTGTTTGTGCTGCCACTGCTTGGCAATCCCAACCCCAAAGGAGAGCTGCAGCTGTTTACGGTTAGCATCAGGATCAAGTCATTAACACAACTATATGAGAATAGTGGGTTACAAAAACGTAAGCCGTGTTTCCATCAGCGGTTTTATGTGTGCATTTTGAAGCAACGCATTAGGGAAGCTTAGTGGAAACGGCTAAATTCAATAAAACATCCTCAGTTTTGCAAAGTTTTTACGCTCACTTGAGGTGGTGAGCATCAAGTGACGCTTTTTCAGTATGCACTTTGAAAAACAGAAGTATGTAACTCAGAAGTTTTCAAAACCTAAACCTCCAGCTGAGAGGGGAGGAATGCAGCTTTGGGTGGCTGGTGAGAGGCACTGCAGGCTGGGATGGGAGGAGAGGATCACTGAGGTGTGTGTTCAAAGCTAATTACCAACCTCTACTTCCTGTTTATTATAACTATGTGTAGAATAAACATCTGACAAAATGGCGTTTGGGATGGCCTGGTTGATTTAATCGAAACCAGTAGATGGAAATGCCTGATTCACATCTTCCTTCTTTTATTTTTGGGATATTTCAAACGTTTGCATAAAATTTGCATTCGTCCATTCAGACGATTTATAGGCCTCCATGACAGAGCGCCAGCTTTGACTTCTCATGTTTAGGCTCATTCCACTACCACCCACACCATCAGCCCAGCATGCATTGCAAAGATGAGAAAATGGCAACCTCAATACGTGAACAATATCATAAAGATACACAATGTTTGAAGCATTTATGAGTTTTTACATATAACAAGCAGATTTAAGAGGAAATTACAACAAATTAGCCCAATGGGTTCAACAGGTTATGGATCATTTTGACAACATGTTAAATAATCCAAAATATTGTTTTAGTCACTACCTTTAAAACTGGATCAACACAAAAACGTGTTTTCTCCCCATTTCAATTCTGACTTTAAGGCAGCATTTCACTGAGAAGAGGAATCACTGCAACATGATATTATGAAGATCAGGCTGTGAAATGAGCTAAAGAAAACCCTTTAAAGTTAGGCATTATCTGATGAGTTGGATGGAGGTCATGTTTCAGTGATTAAGTTGGTAACAGGTTGCTTTTTTGTTACTAATTACTTTCCAACATTAGCCAAAGCTGTCCTCCACCTCTCCACATTCAGATGAAGAGTCAGTGCCTTCAGTCTGCAAGTGCCAGCGCGACGCTTCATACCAATTTGATGACCTGTGATTTAAGATGATGTTCTTAATGTGGTTATAGTCCACTGAAAGGAAATGTGGCTTTATGACTCCAATAAATAACATCTGCCAGCAGGAAGTTACTCAGAGTTTCTTTGGTTTAATAGTGATACTTTAAAGGAGTAAATTGACCAAAACTAGGATAAGAACCGCATTTAATAGAAATGGTGTAATAAGAAAACAATTTACTAATAAATAACATTATATGTAGGTTGTGAACATTTTACATGAGCAGTCTCAGGTATTTTCCAGGCATATAGAGACATTTTATAGCACAATCAAGTAACTACGTTACCTTCAATAGTGATAAAAATGTTAAATATCAAATACAACTTTAAAGAAATTTTATGGCATTAGATTTCAATTTAATGCCTTGAAATTGGGCCTCTGTCTCTTTAAAAACTCCTGCTCTTTCTAAAACTCCACCTTCAGGAAGTTATCACAACATGGCTGCTCTATTAACTCTAGTAAGGGTTGTACTGAGAAGTAGCTTTTATGATGAGCTCAGTAGATGCAGTTCTTTCAGGTGTTTGCTAATTGCTGCTGGCTAGTCTGAAGGAGCTGAATGGGGGAGTCATGGGGAAGGATTGCTCTTTGAGGTGGAAGGTCAGAAGCTTAGAAACTGCACTCCACGGTGGAGCTGCCCCTTGAAAGCAGCACTAGGTTCACTCAGGCGTTTGGCACAGCTGAATGGTTGCCATGGAGATTAAAGGATTTCTCAGACATGCATGATATAATCAAGGCAACACTCTGGGTGTGTTTATAATGTGGGGTTGTCATCACAGCATAATGTAAAGCTCGAAAAAGTCAATTTTACGTAAAGGCTATTTATCTCTAGAATTCTCAACAATACTGCACTAGAATAAGAGATAAACTGACATGAAAATGTTAAATTCACTGGTGTGGAAAGGTTTGTTTCTGGTAAAAAAAAAAAAAAAAACATGGCTACTAAATGTACCTACAAATTGGTGAATTAGCATATGGAACTGGAATTACATTTAATAATTTGTACTTAACTACAAAATGAGCCTAATATAAACTTCTACACTGGGTGTATGAACATAACGCGGTCTAGCGAAGCCTTGAAAATGGACATATTAGCAAAAGCCTGTTTCTGGCTGAGGGTGAAAAGGAAGATGTTGACGTAGGTGACACCACTTACAACTAAGGCCCATTGGCTGGAGCAGACGTCCTGAAAGCCGACTTTACTTGTTATCACTGAGAAAACTGAGGTTGTCTTGTCCTTACCGCAGCATTGAAGCTGAAACATAAGAACATCACACAGATGACAGAATTAAAAGGTTTTTACAAAGCACCAAAGTTTGACTTGATTTTGTTCCAAGAGGCGGTTTTACGCAGTTCATTTCTGCTGGTTTAGTTTTCAATCTAACATGGTCGTACCGTCTCATGGAACACCTTGAGCACTTGTCCAACAGCCGTCTTTTTACTTGGGTCATTAAAGGTTTCTGACATGGCCATGTCATAGACAGAGTCATAGAAGTTCTTCATTTCCTTAGAAACCTGGAAAAGAAAACAGATGTTATAACAGCAGTTTCACCTACATTAGCACCAAAAGGTGATGGCAGGTGGTTTGGAGCTCTGACTGAATAAGGGAAGTGACAAACAGAAGGCAGCAGCTGGTTATGCAGTGAAAGTTCTGGTATTATATACAATCAATGCAAAGGCATCATGTCAGAAACTGAATGTAAGGCTGAGATGCTCCATGTTTTCATCTATCACAGTCTTCACCAGCATTACAGCAGCCAAGAATGGCTTCCCTTGTTGGATTATAACTATATGGAATTTGGAGGCTTTTAAATGTTGCAGTTTCATTTCTTTAAGCCAGCTGTTCTACTGACCATAGAATTGCGCAATTTGAGATTTTGAACATAAATTTGCCAATTTCAAAAACTCTTGTTTGTCAAGGAAAAGTTTTGGCGCTAGGATGAGGTGGGTTTTTGGCTGTATCAAAATTAGCTTGTTTCGCAAAGCTGCTATGAAAACACTCCTTTTTGCTTCACACATGTCACATAATCAACAACCGGACATTACAACTGGCACAAACCACAAAGAAGAAGACAGGAAGTAGTTGGAGGACAATGACCTGGCATGTTTTAAGTAACTAATCTGTGAACAAACTTATTCACATGTGGTTTTAAATAGCTTTATTTGTTAATGGAAAAATCCAAAACTGTTTCAACATTATGCAAATATTGACAAAGTTTTACGCACGTTCGTAGTAGAAAAGCAGGAAAAGGCTTATCTGAGTTCAGCTCCTTACCTTCGTCCTCTTCTGGTGGCTGCTGCACCAGAAGAGAGAACAAGGCAAAGAGCCAAGTCCCAGCTAGAGTTACAAACTGTATAACTGCTCAAGTAAGTAAGACTGTTTTCGCTTTCTATCCATAGTTTTTGACCCAGGTCTGGAATGCTGAAGTGAATTTCTTATTGATTACTTCCTAATTTGGGCAACTAACTCATTATAGTCAAGTTTCTCTTCTGCATCTCCACTGGATGTTGAGTTAGATCTGCATATCAGGAGAATAAACTGGCTAAGATTAAAGCTACTTTGTTTCCATTTTAAAAGTGAATATCAAACCATTCACTTAATAATGAAGCCAAATAATGGGCAATCCTAGAGAAAATCCTGTTCGAGGCTGCAGAAGAAAGATAATGGCTATGGATGTCTATCTTCCAGTGGGACAACTGAATGGTTCAAATCAAACCAGTAGAGGCCCAGTCAAATTCTAGAATTTAATTAAATTGGAAAACTTTTCTGATACTGTCTACATATAATTTTTCTGCACTTGAGTAAAGTCGGAGAGAATTAGGGGCAGATTTCAGCATCCATATTTGCAAAGATGATAGAAACATTTCCCAAACAAGATGTTATCTATTCAGTTTATTTATATAGTGCCTCAAAGCACTTTACAAAAAAGTCCTTTCAGTCCAAACATATAATAGTTAAAAATTGTTCTAAGGAAACCCAGCAGATTGTGTTGTAACTGACTTTACAGAAACACCTCATACTGAGCTTGTACGTAGCAACAGGAGGGAGGAAAAACTTCCTGTTAACAGGAAGAAACTTCCAGCAGAACCAGAACCTGGCTCAGTATTAGCAGCCGTCTGACATGGGCCGCTTTTTACTTTGCATTCTACAAAGCACAACAAAGAGGGGCTAAAAATATACAAGATACAATTTTCCAATGTTTTTTGTAAACAATAAAAAATAAATAAAATAATTTTTCTTCTCCCTACTCAATGATGTTAAGCTTTGTTTTAGTCTGCCATGTGAAATCCTAAAAAAAAAAAAAAAAAAAAACTTTTTATGGTTTTCATGTAATGAAATGTGTCAAAGTTCTGGGTGTGAATACTTTTGCATGGCACATTACTTTGGTCTCCACTTTTGTTTCCACTTACAGTGTCTTTGTTCATGTAACCCCAGATCCCAGCAGCAACTTCACAGGCAAACAGGATGACCAGGCAGACAAAAAACTGCAGTAGAGGGAAGAGAAAGGAAACAATTAGAAGGCACTTTATGAGGCTGGAACACTTAATGACTGCAGGATAAAACCAACTCACAGTTCCCAATAAACACTGGGACTCCTGAATGGCGCCGTAGCATCCAAGGAAACCGACCACCATCATCACAGTGCCCACAGCGATCAGAATGTGGACACCTGGACAGACGGATAAAAAAAAAAAAAAACAGAGAAAAATGACGCTGTTCCAAAATGGCTCTGAACAAAAAACTTTGCTCAGTTACATCTAGGCACTACTACTTGACGTACAACAGGGGGCAGCACCCAAATTTTCTGTCAGCAGGAAAAAGTGAGTCATACTCCTTATTTGTGACCATGTTGTTCCCTCTTTTATTCCTTCTCCATAAAGCAACACAAATTGGTTTATAAGGATATTAAACTGGCTCTGGAGTTCAGTTTTTTTCCCCCTCGCAATCTAACTACTGACTTTTGTGTCTTTGTTCTGATCTGGGCAGAGTTAATTTGACTTGGAAGATTAGATGGACGACTAGCAGAATGGAAAAAACGTGTCTGCTTGGTATTTAAGAGGTAACTCTCTCCTTTAAATGGTTTTCCTGAGCGATGCGCTACACTAAGCTGACACAGTCAGAACTTTCTTACCTTTGTAATACATATATAAAAAATAGAAAATGTAAAAAATGACATTTGAAAAGCACTCAGCTTTTTCTCTCAATATATCAGCAGACTTTCAAGAATGTGTCACATATAGCTTGTGAAACCCCCACTTGTTATGGAGTGAAAGCTTCTTCAATCAAGACGGAGGCTCGGATGTCTTTTACTGAACATTTCTGTTCAGTTTTTATTGAGGAGAAAAACGGCGACAGCTGATAATGGTAACAGCTGTTCGTTATCTAGCAACCAAAATCATCAGAAGCAAGACAGTGACAAAATACAGAACCAGATCCTGTTAAGCATTTTTCAAAATAAAAGACTTTCTCCATCCAAATAAATCATGCCTTGTACTTAAATATGTTTCACTTCAGCTTTTGTAATTACATTCACTCATGTTACATTCAATTAATAATAATTATCATGTAAATTATGCTTAACATATAGTTGTGAATCAGTCACTTATCATGCAAATTATAGAATTGTGTAGTCAGCAGAAAAAGACATAAAAGTAATTTGAGTCTTGTTTTATTCTCAATGTCTTCCAACCAAAACCAAAACTAGAATGAAGGACAACTGTTGGTGTCTTCTCACCTCACCTTCTCCCCTTCACAATAAGAGCATACATTCGGGTGTGAAATATATACATTGTATCCACCACACTCAACAACAAATAAGTGTAAAGAAGTCACAGCACCACTAAACAAACTCCTATTAGAACTGGGATAAACAGTCTACTGTAATTAACTTTAATTAGACTAACCAACCATTCCCAGTGTATGAAAGTAAGATAGCATACCTCCACCACCATGCACAAATATAGGAGTTCCTCAAGACTGTGTGTTCAGTCCACTACTCTACACACACACACGACTGTTCTGCCTCCTACTCATCCAATCACATCATCAGGTTTTCAGAAAACAAGGTGATCATTTTCACAGTAACTTATTTTTCAACAACAAAAAAACTAATGACTTAATTGGACATTTTTGTCTGTCCATCCATTCACCACTCTACAATAACAACGAGGTGCTAGAAAGACTCTCCAGCTTCAGGTTTCTGGGGCTGTCAGATGACTTGACCTAGATTGATAAAATTACATCACCATTATGGCAGGTCCAGCTGTGACCCTTCTACCCTGGGAAGCTAAAGAGAGCCAAACTTTCTAAAAGGTTAATTATTAACTTTTACAACTTTGCTATCCAAAGTGTGGTAACCTACAGACTTTCAGTGTGGTTCTTCAACTTCACTAATCTTTAACAGTAAGCAATCCAGAGGGTGGTGAGAATGGCTGGTAAAATAACTGAGGCCAACCTCCCAGATATCTTTGTCTACACATCCCGCTATTTACACAAAAGTACCACCCAGCACTTCACCTGTTCCAAAGGCTGCCATGGAGAACATATAGGTCAGATCCATCAGGATGGTCAACAGGCTGTACCCTTAGGCTGTAAGACTGCTGACCATCATTGACTCCTTCTTTCCCTTCCATCCATTTGCAATGGGTGAACTATTACTATCGTCATTATTGCATTTTATTAGATTGCATGTGTACTATCTGCACTTCTTGCACTGTGCCTATGTCGGCTGACGCCCGAAGGTATTTAGGTTATCACAACAATGACAAATTATTGAAAATGAAACTGAATTGAAGATCAACAACATAATGTAAGAAACTGTCATAACATACTAATCCAGGAGGAGTGAATGTTGCCAATTAAATTTTAAACATCAAGTAGGCAAAGAAAAATGAAAAAAAAAAAAAATAAAAAAAAATCAGCTGCCACATGGTCTGTGGCAAACTGTAAACACGAGTTCTTATGGCATTATTTTCCCAGCATCTCAGATTTGGAATAAGTTGTCCTGTTGACAGATTCTCCCATAATGGTTGTGGATTTTGCAGCTTTTTCAAACACACACACAAACGCACGAAACAGAAACTGAATTTATATTTGACAATAAGTCCACATAAGTGGTCTCTTTACTAACTAGATGGTTTGTGAAACTAACTAACTTGTCCGTACAGGATTTTATTTAAGGACAGCACAGAAAGGGGGCAGATTACAAATGTGTGCCAACCCACTTCAGATTTCAGTTTGTAAAATATATTGTAAGTAAGGAAATATTTCTCTTCCTACTTCATAATTATGGATTACTTTGTGTTGAAGTAGGAAGAAAATTATGAAGTAGGAAGAAAAATATTTACGTACACTTTCCATAAAGTGTGCGTAAATATTTGCTTGTTACTGTATTTTCCAAATGCTGTATAGTAAATGTTTCACCATAAATCTAATCAATGATTGGCTTAATTATTGATAATTTTACCAATGACTAAATGCCTAGACTGTCAGAGTCCACAGCCTCCTAATGCCCCACAGTAACAACTCTTCAGCCATGTTGGAAACACTCCTCTAACGTTCGTTCCAGGCTGAGAGGACGGCAGCTATTCTACACCATCACTCTTGCCTGTCAGCTCAATCATAATTTAATTCCAGACCACTAACTGGTGCCATGCTTTGTATATATCCTATCTATCTCCCACATCCTCTTCACTCACTGAGCTAGACAAGTACACGTGATTTCTAAATCAATAAGTTTGCAAGTGCTCTGTCCATCTTTTATACTGCGGCCGTTCAGGTTGACACAGCACTTACTGTTTGGCAAATACCACCTTCATTTGGCATTCAGCCATCCTCTCTGTACAATGCGCTCAAAAATTCCATCCATTTGAATGCTTTTTTCCCCAGATTGTCTTCCATTGTACTCTTTGGGTGCAACATCAGGCATTACGAGTGGAAAAACTGGTGATCTCTCTCCATTGCTGTACATAAAGTCAATCAAAATCCTCCTAAATTGAGAAAACTAAATGACAACAGATGCTGTCAAATAAATTCCACTTGAGATCTTCTAAATTGACAGTATATTTAAATACTGAAAAGCCTGTTACCTGGTCTGAAGGTTCATAAGAATGCAGTCTTCAAACAAACCTTTTTTTTTTATTTAATTTTATTTTATTGTCTGTTTCACAAAATTGTTAAATAAAGATAGAATGAAAAATGATAATTGCCCTCAGCAATTGTATGTTATTTATAGCCACACCAAATCTATTGTTGCGTTACAATAGAATTGATAAACTTCTTTTTTGGTGTTGACACCAAAATTTCTCTCCAGCTGCAGAAAGGCGAACCAGCTAGGAGATTCTATTTATGGTAAGAAGCAGTTGGGCAAGTGTAGATGAGTGTAGGTAATTAAAAAGTAGAAGACCCACTTATTCACGATTCAATACTTGTGGATTCATCTATTTGCAGATTTTTATGTAAAGATTGACTCCAAATTATTATTTGAACATATCTAAGAGATTCTAAGACAGTCATTGGGAAGCTGGAATATCAATCCAGAAGTTAAGTATTTAAACTATTAAAACTGAAAGCATTTTTTGGAGGAGGTCTCATATAATTGTGGATTCTGCCGATTCATGAGCCTGCTGTCAAACCCCACGCCTCCATATACCAGGGGTCCACTGTAATCTAAACAGTTACTTTTCCTAATATTTCAGAGCTATGTTCAAGACACATAATCCTAATAGCAATAGCAGTTTCCAATGATAACAATGCTGACATGTTTTATCTCATGCTAATTTTAGGTTCTAGGTCAATTGTCCCAAACGCACAATTCAATGTGCAGCTGACAAAGAAGTCTAAAAAACGTAACAGTAGAAGATTTAGTTAGCATTACTGCTACAGTAGGAGTAGGGTGTATTAGTGGTTACAGCTAAGCCATCCAGCTATTGTGCACAAATACAATGCAAGTTTTCCTTGGAGCGGTTTCCTTTTCCCTGATTTGCTATAGCTTCTTAACAACAAGACAGCACAACTATGAAACACTATAATGCACATTGGCTTTATCTGTGTTTTTAGAAAGTCCTTTTCTCCAACCATGCCATGTCATGTATTGTCTGATGGCGCAGAGTCATAACTCCTCCACATCCTGCTCCACCCTTACATATGATCTCCACTTCTTTCAATCAGGATTTCATGTTACGTTTTCATTCGTCAGGCCTTAATCTGTTTCACTTTTTTTATGCAACACTACGTGTCTTTTAATAAAACATAATTACCAAGTGATATTTTGAAATTTCTTGTCAATTCTAAACATTTTCAACTCAAAAACAAGGAAGGCCGCTGGATGACTGCCCTAGCACCTCGAACACAGAACTTAGCAAGTTTTCTGGGGGAAAACGTGCAGTATCACTTTGATAATGATTCATGGGTGGTTAAATTATTTGTAAAGATTTTTTTAGGCACCTGTGTTGGCTGAAACTTTATTAACTTGCTTGTTAAATGTTCTCCTGAAACATCAAATGTGTGGTCTATAAGCAGACAGAATCTTTCGATCCATTACAGAGTACTAGCAAGTTGTTGTACAGTCTTGGAACAGTACAGTTTGGAAGTCGCAACTTCCAAACTGTACTGTAGGCGATGCATGTTATTCGGTTGCGGTAAAAGAAAACAACCCTCATAAATTCTCCAATGTGTCCCAGAGATTAGGGACATTAGCAGACAGACATGTCAGAAAGGAAATGCCTATCCAACCCAAGAATCATATCTATTAGTTTGACAGAGAGTTAATTCCTGCAAGTTGCAGTTAATCTTTATTTCTTCCAGTCGTGTCCTTCCAATACTTTCTGTGAGCCTTAGCATCTTTGGTACAGCAGTAGGCAAAAGGTGTGGACATCTACAGCAGAAAGACATTATTCAGTTCAGTTTGCATAATATTTGCTTGCATAGTGTGAACTCAAAGTTTGAATAAATAGATAAAACTTGATACTGCACTTATTACAGCAGTCATTTGAGATGTCAATACAGCACAGAAAAGCTGAAGAAGGAAACATGGCACAGCTCTCATCCATGTGTTGAATGAATCAGATCGACTGTTGTTATGCTAATAGCACAAAACAGAACTGTAGCAATACAGTAAGGCCAAAAAAGTGGCCTGTGGTCATTTAGTGAGGCAGGATCAGTTATTACATAAAAAAAAAAAAAAACCTTCAGCACCTAAATTAAACCAGAAGCACTTTACAAATGAGAATCGCCTCAAATGTTTGGAAAAAGCAAAAAAAGAAAAGATGCATGCTTCACATTAGGGCAGAAAGGAAACTCCACTTCTCTGGAGCGAGCTTGTTATTGCTGCCTGGAAAACTTAGATGTAGCTTAGCAATTTTACAAGCAAGCACGAAGGCTTGGCAGGTGGGTAGGGGCTTTATTACAGCAGTTAGCAACAAAAATGGAAAGATTGAGATCTGGCCTCTGTCACACATGTCTCCTAGATTTCAAGTAATGCATGTTTGGTATGTTCCATAATTTCAGGGGATTTAAGGTCACAGTGAGGCCATCAGTGGGAAATAACTACACTGAATCTCACACTTTTAAAGACTGTTTCAAACTTGCTCTTAATGTAAATTACAGTATGGGATGATTTTCATTCAACTGACCAATAATTATTGGAAAATTGCTAAATCACAACAGAACAGAAGGGTGGGCAGACACTGGCCAATCAGTAGACACAGCACATCTTGATAGTGGATAATAGAACAGGCTGAAAAATGCATGACAAATAGAAGTTTAACACACATCTAATTTATGACCAAGTATGGGAGACCTTGACGTATGTAGCACTTATTAAGGCCAAAAATTGGGATCACTAAGCTTAAGACTTTTTAAGACCACATATAAAACCTGGTCTATGGACCAGGGAGACACAGCTACCTGATTGACAATAAATAATTAAAAGACCACTAGATGTACCAATGTCACCCTTAACAGTTACTGACTTTAAGGTTTGAGGTATGTTTAATATCTTTAGGGTGTAAATTATATTGCAGAACAAGCATTCACTAACAGTAGAGTAAATATGATTAAAAAAGGGGTGATATTTGACATTAACGGTTCAGTGACGAATGTTGTACAGCTATTTCTGGTATTCTTATAAGCTGCTACGGTAATGTACATTTTCTCCAGACTGGACGTGTCTGTGGGACTTCCTTGCACATGTTTTGCTGACTCATGTTGGTTTCTTAGGAGTTCTATGATTTGGAAGAAACAGGAAGTTTAATTCAACTTGTGCAATGATAGTGGTAATAACTTTCTCAGTCACTGAGGAAGTGAGTCAAGGGGAGTCATGTTTTGGCAACATCCTGAAGTTCTACTATTGTCGCTCAACAGGGCTGACAGCAGCAAAATTATCAACACTTTCCATATTAAGCTGATTAGTCAATCCTTGTTTTATCTCATCTTGTCTTTCTCTGGGCACCCCCTGAGTTCTCAGGAGTTTTACACATGTAACAGAATCTCTACAGGTTTGCACAAGTGTGGAGGGCTTGACATGATAATGTACAATTTCACAATGGTTTAAAACAATAATTTGTGGACCAGGAATTTCAACACACTTCTCTTTTCCCATTGATCAACTCTAAATCTAAAATACTAAAGACAAACCTAAACTCAGTTATTCTTCACCTATGACAAATTCCTTGAATTTCAACTTATGATTTATGGAACCATTGTTAAGTTTGTGGACATACAAATTTCTTAATTTCAGGGATTTGTTTTGTGTGGTGTCCACACTAAAATATGAGTAATGAAAGATGATCATATCAATCTTCTAAATTTGATCTGTTTAGTGTTCAATAATTTTATCAAGGTTCAACTCATTTTGGTATTTTATGTTTTGCAACTAAATTAGGATAGTCAAGTCATTAAAAACTGGGAAACAGTCCTTTAGTAATTACTAAATCAGATAATCACTTTAGTTTATGGGTCTTTTATTGTTTTAATGTTGCTGCTATGACACTCCTTTTCAAAAAGGACTGTCATAGTTTTGGTCTTGTAACCAAACTAGACCAAAATAACTGTGTAAACCCTTGGACAACTGGGTTGCCCAGCAACATGATGACCTAACTCAACCAAATGAAACTATGGGGGAAAAGCTGGATCAAACTAACTCTGATGTGAAGGAGAAGAAAAAAATGTCTAAGAATTATTTTTTGATTTATAGTTTGAAACCAGAACTAACAAAGACTTTGTAAATCTGTCCAACGTCACAGGAATGATCAGACTTCTTTGGGTCAAAAAATAGTGGAGAAAAACAGAAATTTGTACTCCCCCTTTAAAAAACTGGGGAGTCCCTGCTCACCTTGCTCTATTGTTCAGGCACCTATGATCAGGTCATCTTAGGTACAAAGTCAGATTTAGAAACAAAGAAAAATGTATTTGATCCCAAACATAGTTCTGGTATCAGATATTCTTTCTGACACAAAGGCTAAAGGGATTATGCAACTTGTATGAAAGTGCTTTTTTACTGATGAGGAAACAAATATAATTTAGCAGAAAAATGTCTAAATAGGAATTTGGACATGAATGCTGAGGAATGTCCCAAATCAGATTTAAACCTTAGTTCCAGTTATTAACAAGTTGAGCAAACTTCTGGTTATGTAAGCACTGCTTAGTGCAGTTCTGCTGTTCAGAAAGCACTCAAAGCGTGAGTTATGAAAGTATGTGTATATTTATTAGTGCAGGGGGAAGGGTCGTCATGTTTGGTTTATGTTGAGGGTTTTTTCAGTGTGTGGGGGTTCTGAGAGGCAAAAGGAGAAAAACAGATGGAGGAAAAAAGAGAAGGTGGGAGGGATTAAGGAAAAACGAAGAGATATAAAGCGACTTTAACACTAACCACAACCAGAAGGGGAGATGTGGGTGGAGCTACAGCGTAAAGAAATAGGGTGGTGAAAAGAAAAGGGAACCCTGTGAAAAGAGGGGGGGTGGCTGGTGGGAAAAGGAGCAAGGGGAGAAGTAGAAGAGAAGGAGAGTGAGAATTTTTTTCCTATGCTGATGATTTTTTTTCTCCTCGTCTTAGGAAAGAGGGCCAGGCTTTATGTAATGGGCAGGATGTAATCACTGAGGGAAAATCACAAAGTGGCTCTTACAAACAGCCACAGCTATGCCGCCTTAAAGAACAGCCAAACACGCAGACTGAACAGCAACATTTCTTTTCACAAACCCGTCATCCTAAATGTTCCTTTCTAACTTTCATCTCTTTTCTCTTCCTCATCTCTAGGCACTGACTCACAGATGCTGATGGAGATGGGAGGAAATGGCAGGGAGGCTAACTTAATTTGGGCAAGCTGAGCTCCAAACAGATTCATGTGACTTGCAGCAGGTCCACTGTTAGTCCCGGTCACAAGTAGCTGATGATGTGGGCGAGGCCGTGGAAGAAACACTCACCCAGATCAGATCTCTGAAGCCTTAGCTCCACATGATGCTGGAAACATTCCTTTAAAAATCAACTTCATGTTTGTGTCATTGCATCTCACAATATCTCATTTGTCCACAGCGCATTAACGTTCCACTTCCTGGCCACGCCTTAAGCTAAGAAGGCAGATCTAGTGAGAGAGAGAGGCCACTAGACTCTGAGCCTCATGGTCGAGAAATTAGCTTAAGATGCATTTTACTTTAATACAGTGCTGGAAGTAAGATGGGAATCTGAAGCCACTAAGTGGGGGGATGCAAAAGGGAAGGACATGGAAACCAGAACAAACTGGTACTGAGAGGTAACAGAGGGCCAGGAAAACATTCTCCTCAACACTGTCAAACTACGCCCCAATTCTACATCCAGAGGTTTAACCGGGGTGACTCAGGAGAAACCATCATTCTTTCCAGGCTTTTAGCCTCAACACATTTTCTGTTTGGGGTTTGGATGTGGTTCTATAGTGTAAAGTTCTTTGAATGGTTGGTACGACTGGAAGGGTGTTGTATAAATTCAGTCCTTTAATTCCATACATGAGCATGATTGACAGCGCTAAGACCCTTCCCCTGGCTCTGATTGGTTGTTTCTGACAGAGCTGTGTATTTGCAATATCAGTTACTTATTTTAGCAGTGCCACAGGGAGGAGGCAGAGGAGCTGGATTTTTTCACTGATTATCTGGCTCTTGTTATACCATCAGGACACAACCACAACTTTAACAAATATGTGAAGAACATATTTTTTGTAAAGCTTCACCAACTGCAGCTCTAATTCATGTAGCAAATTCTGTGGGTGCTGCCCTGGAACCTATGAGAAGTTAGGGAAGCACCAATCCACTTTTTCACTCCCGATACCAATACTGATATCTGAGGGTTAGTATCGGATGATACCAATCTGATACAGAAAGACAGGCAATTCAACATTTGAACCGACTTAAAATGTTTCTTTTTTAAAACACAGATAGAAATGTATTGAATCACAAATTCATGTGATAACTCTGCACTAGTACAACACACTTAAATACATGTGTGACTTACAATAAATTTAGTCAGACATGTAAAAAAAACACATCTTTAAGTTCAGCCAGTGAATTAAGCAGTATTACAGCCAATGTAAAAATTAATAATGAAGAAACATTCAGCTGACTTGGTTAAACAATAAAAATAAAATGCAACAAACCGTCTTTGAAATGGTTCAAAAAGTGCAATTAGGAATTCTAAATGTAATGTAACATAAATAAAGCATGACATCACTGAGAGCACAGAACATGGAATTAGACTGAATAGATCTGCCCAAATGGATCAGGCATATTGTCACCAATACCTGATCTAGAATTTAATTTATAATATTGGGACTGATACAAATAATAATATTGCATCAGTACATCTCTAGAATAAATCGAGGCACTACACTCTTCAACACCTGGATTTCTGGACAATGGAACCGGTCAGTACGGTTTAAAGAATCAAAGGCTCTCCTATGATCTCTACTGCAATGCACTGAAACCTCCAGCAGTTTTTGGTGAGTGTGGCCTGCTGTGAGGACAGGAACAGGAACAGAACAGGTCAGACATGAACATGGGATACGTACAGATGTAGAAGGAGGTGGGGGCATGGGCTCCGTCCACTTCAAGCGACATCAGGCTGCTGATCTTTTGGTCATGTCTCAACCAAAGGGCCACGCCCAGGATCACACCTCCAGCAAGCTACAACATACAACACAAACATCTTAGTAAGATTCAGTCAGGGGACTTCAGGTTAGGAACATTTCTGGACAGTCTTGACATTACTGAAATGTACAGAATTTAACAGAATGAGGACAAAGATCATGATGTTGAATCAAAAAAATGTCCAAACAGGCAAAACCCAAACAACTTAAAGGTTCTTCACAGTCAATTTAAAATATTGTGTCCGATGTGTCCTAATTAAAGGAAATGACAAGAAAATATGTGGATAGTTATAAACTGTATTTTGCAACAAACCTTCAAGTGTCATGGGAATCTCCACTTTAATGTAAAGTAACAACGGCTGTGCTGAGTGGGTGCAGCTAAGATTGAAACCACATTAACCTAACAGCTAGAATTTGACCAAAATTGCACCAGAACTCTCAGAGTTAGTCTTTTAGACAGCAACACATAAACTTTTATTTTAAAGAAAACAGCAAGAAAGTTTTTAATCCAGATGTCTGATTTTATAAAATACTCTGCAACAAGACCTCCTGTCTTTAAAATCCTGCTGGCAGACATGTTGTTCGTTTTAGCACCATGCTGCCAGTGGTCACTACAGATCAACAGGTTTCTGTTTATTTCTGAGCATCAGTGAAGCACCCAGCCTCCTGTAGCTGTTCCCCTTAGGAAGATCTTTTTGATCTGAATTTATTAAGGCATTAGATTCCTGTGCTGCTTCACATATGATAGCATAGCAAAGTGTGTCGTCCTGTCACCATGGAAATGCTGATTTGTTAATTATGTAATGGGGGAAAAAAATCTTTGTATTGGACTCCTATTCATGACTTTCACTTGCATAAACTTAAAACGATAAAGAAATAATTGTTCTGAAGACTTTCTGCCCACAGTAGGCAGGTGTCCCACACACTGTTTAGAGTTCATTCCATTAATAAGATAAGTGACTGATATTAAATCAAAAACAAATGATCTTTCCAGATAAAGAATTAATCAGGTCAAACAGCTGGCCAACAGCTGCCACCTTGGCTTCCACATTACAGCACAATGCATTAGATGCATCGTCCTCCGTTTAGCTGTACGCCTCTTCAGCTCCTGCATACAACGCCACCTACATAACAAGATGTCTGTCATTTTTGCCATATAACACCACTGATGAGTTTCTTTAGTATCCAATGCAAACCAGGACTGAGATGATTGAAGTAAGTGTCCACTGGTTCAATAATTACCTGGAGTAAACAGACTCAGTGAAAGGCCTGTTAATCTGTCCTACCCAGATCTCCCCAAGTTTCACCTGGTTCACATTCTGAAATAACTAAAACCTCGTACTGAGCACCTTTTGCTATCCAATTATTGTTTGGTTAAATGCAAAAATGCATCAATTAATCTACTAATGACAACCAAATACAATGTTTAAAATCCCCAGAACCAGAACCAAACCTGGAGAAGCAGCATTCAGTTTCTATGTAGCACAAATCTGCACAAACGTCCAGAAAATTGTAAAATAGTCAAAAACACTTGTTGACTGTGTATTTTTTTATGATGTAAAGCACTCTGAACGTCCTTGTTGCTGAAATTTGCTATACAAATAAACTTTAATTATTTAAAAAAGGAATTGCATTATTTGTTTATTTGCATCTTTTAATGTATTTCTAATATTGTGGTGGTTAAATGAAAAATTTACAGAATTTGTCAGTTTTTTTATCCATAATTGTTCAAATAACATAGAATAACTGTTTACTAATATAGGTGTTAGCTGCAAACCTTCATTTTTTGCATGCAAAAAATGAAGGTTTTTTATTTTATTTTTCAAAATTATTGCAGAAATTACTATTACAAACAGGGCTTGAGTTTGGGATGTATTTATCAGGGAATATGTAGGACTACATTATTCATGTCTTTCTGTTTAACATAATGTATGTAGTGAAATTATGAATTAATTTTGTTTTAACAGCACAGTTTTACAGGAAAACTTACTCCTTCTGTACAGTAATAAATAACTTTTGTATATATACACAACTACTGCGACAGACTGACCTGCCCAGGTTGACCCCGCCTCTCACCCAGAACGTTAGCTGGAGATAAACACCAGCAGGCCTCCTGACCCCACTAAGCGACAAGGGTGTTAGAAAATGGATGGATGGATGGATATATATATACACAACTAATTGATTTTATGTATGGTTTGCATTGTTTACTAAAATAAGCGTTGGCTGCAAACCCTCCTGCAGCTAATTTGTAAATGACTTCACCAGAACTTCTTCAAAACAATCTCCAGACATAAAACATAAGCATGAATTTATTTATATAGTTACCAAATAATTATTGTTGTACAAGTAGGTCTTCGCTATGTTACTACTGCTATGACAATAGTGATATGTTTTGCAGCTTTAATTTCAATTATTTGTGTTTATAAAAAAGGGAACAAGTAACTAAGCTGATAAAAATATATGTAGAGGAATTTTCTGTAAATAGTTTTTGATGTCTTGATTTTCACCAACTCATTTTTATAAAAAATCTAAATGCATTAAATGTATCTTTTTCTTTTTCAGGAGAACAACTGAAGAAGCCTTTAGAACAAACATTGTTACACATCAGAGGGCTACTGAGACTGAGACAAACAAGAAAGTTATCAGTTATGCTTTTACTGTTAATACTTTCTAACTGCAACTGGAGGAAAATAGAAGCTTTGGACTCAATCTTTTCAGGCTGAAGGAGTTCTTCTGAGTCAGCATCAAAAACTGTGGATACCTTGTAATCTGTGAAACAAATAAAAGCTGAGGAATATCTCTCATCTGTCCCTGTCCAGTGAAGTGAAGAAAGATGCAGACAGGAATGAGTCTAGTCTGTTGGGAAGGAAGAGAAAAGCGTGGAGCAGAATCGCTCCTTTTTTTAGGCGAGCCAACTGCTGCTTCTGAGAATAGAGTTCAACCAAAACAGAAATCCCCTCCCTGTCCTCCATCTCTGTTAGTCAGGTCCATTCCAGGGCTCCTGCAAGTTACTGCCTAGCAACCAAATAAACAGCTTTACTGCGAAAGTTCAACACACACACACACACCACTCAGAGAAACAGCTACCACAGTTCGACTCAGGGCTGGGCCATGATCTTTTAATGGTGTGTTTGAGCGACCGCTTTGGAAATTGAGGCATTTGCTTTTATTCCTCCAGTCCTTATAGACGACTTTCAACGCAAGAAAGCAGCACAATATCTTACTGGTGTTGAAGATGATTGCTAAAAGCACTCTGTTCAAAGATAAAAGTGGATCTCACCACAGTTTATGTATTCTCAGCACTGTGATTCTCTTTACTTTGTTGTAGTGTGCTGTAGCAGACGTACTGATGGTTACTAGAAAGAAACATCACAAAAACTAAACGGATCTGGGTCTGCAATGTGAGAGAGGCCGACAGAGCAAAGCCAAAACACTTTCTTCCCAAGTCTAGGAGCAGACAGTCACTCACCAGCCGCACAGATTCATCTGCTTCCACATTACAAAGTAAAGAAAAGTTATTGACGAGTTCACAACCCCTTAATATGCTGCCTTGGATGCAACAATTTATAATGCGATTCAAAGGAGTTAAAGGAGTTTAAAACTGATAGTACTGATTCAGATACAGGATCATCTGCATTTATTTCAAAAAACCATTTTATTATTTAAATCAAACTTTGATAGAATGAGCGGTCCGTCATGTAAACATTTACTCTTACACACGCTGGTTTCATGATTCTTCACAGACATAATTTTTTCTTTCCATATAGTCTCGTCACGGCATCAACATTTACTGTCAAAACGACAATTTTGATATGATAATATTGTCGTTTTGAAATCAGATTTAACTGATATAAAGATAACAGCGTAATAATGCAGGTTTGCCTACTCAAAGATTAAAACTTTCATTTTGTACAGGATCTGGAAGATATTTAAAGTACCCAAAATAAAAGACAACCAAAAACAAATGATAAAATGGAAATAAAGACCAAGCACTATGGAAATCATGAATAAAATGGATCATAAAGTTTCTGGAAACAAAATTGTGCTTTAAAAAATATTAATCATCAGAATGGAAATTACTGAGCTTTTTTTAATTCATCATGCAATTGATTGATAAATTGCTCATTGCAACAGGCTTAACTAAATATCAAACTTTAACCTTAGATCAGTTTTATCATAAGCATTCAAAACAGTAGTGTTATTTATGCTTCGATAAATAAGAACCCTTCAAACAAAAGAAATCTATAACCCATAAAATAAAATAAAATTTTAAAACAGTCCATTTCATCACAGTGCCCTTAACACTTAGAAGTCCTGCTGCCTCTTGCACCACACACACCATTTGAGAAGTACTGGTTTTAGCATGTAAAAGTCAGACTAGCAAAGCATTTCTTCAACATTTTACTTGTTGTAATTAGCTTACTTTGCATATAGTTTTCATTTCTTAATTTTTTAAGGAAATGAAAGTGCCCTGTTTAGTCCGCTTTAATCAAACTCCAGTCTGTCTGCATAGAAAGTCCGGTTCATTTGGGGAGGTATGAATGCGTAATCATACTCTGATGCCGACCATTAAAGCAAACGCTGAGCCGCCTACAAAAAAAAAAAAAAGTATCGGTCTGGGTTCGGTTGAAGTGAACTCTGGTGCGGTATGACCAAATTAAACGCATGAATCTAGTGGGAGTGGTAGAAATGGCTCGTGGTCTTTTACCAAAGACAAAAGTGAAATGCTATAGCTGCCAAAATCTAATGCCACCCCATTTTTATTTACACCTCGTGAAGAAGGAAGTTGTGCTCAGTGTCTTCAGAGGTTTTTGAGTTGTTCCAAAAGGTTTGGTTCATCTAACACAGTGCAGTGTGAAAGTGGACCACAGCAGCTGAAAATGTTACAAATGTTCCAACCTAACCCATTTTACCAGACTATGAGGTGGGAAAACATTTTCTGCCATGCTAGCATTAACCAGAAGCAACATTTCTGAACCATCTGAACCTAACCAGATCATGTCCAAACCCTAACCATTATGACAGTTAGTTGAACATTCGAAAGAGCAGAGATCACATCAAGGTCATTCTCGTTTCAGGTTACAATGACCATACCTGCTGTTTAAGACACCTCAGAGAAAACACTTTCTTGTCCTGCATATAAAAAGTGGGCAGCCTGAAATAAAGGCTTAGTGGCTTTATGTGAACTTTAAGTGTGGATTTGAGATTGAAGCTAGAGTAACATGTAGTTAACTGTTTCTGACAATAATAGAACTGTTGGCAGTGGTATAGAAACCCAATATGCACACAGAAGAACCTCTTGTGACAATATATTTTATGTCACTTTCTGAACATTTTGCTTCCCAAGTTGCAAAATGCAACTTAGGAGCTTGTAGCTCCACATTCTTTTTATTTTTTAGTAAACTGGAGAGAAATGAATAAATTACTTTGAACCAGGAAAAGAAAGGTGTGTTTGGACAACATGGCAAACTAAAGCTGTGGCAGATCAAAATAAATGGAACAAACATGCTTTAGCAGAAGTAGGAAGACATTCTAAAATATCTAAAAGTAAGAGTTTTCAACATGAATGTGCGTCCTGGTCATGGATTCCTTTTCACGCAACACTTTGCAACTTTATGACTCTAATAAATATTTGGGACAGAAAGAACTTTTCCAAAAACATCAATCTTGTTCAGCCTTCATAATTCAGCACTTTTGACACCAACAGGTGCAAGGGTCCCTAAGAGATCCTGGGACAAGATTTATGTGATCCTGAAGACTCGCCTGAGTCCACTGAACCAACGGCCATTTGGGTTCTGAACTTACACTGAGCTGAACAGATGACTGTAATTAGATCTGACTGGAGAATACTTTTGCAGTTATTGGCACAGTTAACGCTAAGGCCATTCTACCAGTTCAAATTGATTGCAAGGAAGATGTGAATCGACGTTTAATGATCTAAACACATGAAAAATGTTTTTTTTTTTTTTTTTGCTATTCCTCTGCAGTTGTATTTTTAAACATATGAGGAAAAGTATTGATTTTATGGGATGTATAACGCCAAATGTGTGAAAAAAATCTTTCCTTCTATTTGCAAGAGTTGCAATCAAGATATTTTCCAACTAAATAATAACCGAATGCTCCAGGTGGGATACCAGATCCCACCTGACGAAGCATTTAGGTTTCCTTTTGTCTGAGTCTATTTGTGGTTTCAAACATTCTCCTTACATTCCCCAGAGGAGACACAACTCAACTGCAGGCGGGCCAGTCCACTACCCAGAGCCTCTTCTTCCTCAGCCACGCCTTTTATGCTGCAGGGAATTGTTGTTTAACACTGAAAAGACCTCAGGACAGATGTGGTCTACATATGGTGGCGTGTGTTTCCGTAGAATCCATGAATACTAAGACTGCGTTTGAATACTTTGTAACAGAAAAAGGAGAGATACGTTTTAGTGTTCTCACATATGAGAATTCAAGAAAGAAAACTTTGTTCAATGAGGAGCAATGAGAACGAGAAGAAAAAGGTTATTTCTTTACATTTCTATAATTGTCGGAAAGCAGAGCCTATGTTTCCCCATCGACTCCCCCACTACGGTCTATTTCTGCCAGCTGCAGAAGTGGGAGCTAGAATGTTGAGCATGCTGGGGGTTGGGGTCCTGTTTGCTGTTCCCGTAAGTCTCCCACAAGACCACACAAACCCTCAGTCCAACTAAGCACCACCACGCCCTATAAAATCACTTCACTTACGCTCTTATAAATTCAGTTTTTTGTAAAGAATGATAACATATGCATATTAAGTTGTGTCAAAGCATAAAATGATCCTTTTTTACGAACTACTTTAGAAGAATTTCAAAGAAAAAGACTTTCCAATGACGTCGGAAAGTCTAGGAAGCACAATGTGAAGAAAAATAACCTGATAAACTATAATAGTGTTCAAGTTAAACTCAATAAGGCAGACAGAACCCTGACTTCATGTAGGTTAGCCCCCAGCGCTATGGAGGCCCGACCGTTTGTTGTCAGACTCAGACTTCTTCCTGTAGCTTTTCAGAGTTCTTTGTTACTTGGTTGCATGTCAGGTGTTGTTGTCACACTGCCGCCCTGAACTGGAGGGTCGCATGTGGTTTCTATTCTGAATATGTAGCTGAAGGTGCGAGGCATCATTTGGCTATGGAAATCTCGACAAAAGCCAGTTTTCATGTGTGTATTTATCATATTAAGCATTAATATTTCTGTGTTGGAGCAATGTGCTAAGCGTTTGAACTTCAGATAATGAGCTCTCCTTAGCAACTTGGCTGTTGAAAACATTTCCAGTTGCAGAAATCAAAACCAATAGGTGGAAACCTATCAGTCTAAAGTAAATAATTCTATTTAGAAATTACAGTTACAGTATTAAGTGTTGCTGGTTGGCAAAACCAATTAGATCAAGTTAGATGTCTCCTTTGAATAGTTGTGTTAATGTTATGATAGGTGGAAACAGTTGTAATTTTAGTCTAGGCAAAGGTGACAATCTCATGTTAGCCCATAGCTAGATCCACAAGACACTTTCACAACGCATTAATTAGCTCCTTGTGCATTGTAGAAAATATTTACTGTAAAGCAATAGCCCGATTTAGATATGATTTATTTCATATGTAGACCAGTTCCGCTTTGTTCACAGAGCAGGTGGTGACGCTCAATTCCAATCTTTTGCTAAATTTTAGGGGTGTTTTTTGTGATCTAATAATTAAATGCGACCGCAATTGGATTTCTGTGTGAACGGTTTACGTGCAGAAGAAGAACGTTGATGTCACACAACAGCGCACTGCTTACAGAAGTAATAATGTGGAGGAGTGGAGTGATTGATGGAATAAACTTTGGAATAATGGAATAAACTTTGAAAGTTTATTCAGCGATGGACGTTGGCAGGATCGTCACAGCATCATAACTCAAAGGAAGCTAATAAAAAGAAAGATCAACTAATACCAACGGCTCTTAGTGGAGCACTGACTGCAGCTCCTGTAGAGAAGTTTGTTTGGATGTGTAGTCGGACCAGAAGTGATCGGATTGGGATGTGATGCGAGATTCTCTGACTCTGACTTCTTATGTAAATTCATAATTGTAATTTTCTGCCATTATTTGTTTGGATTTAGTGTCTGGCTTCCTATGGTCCAGAATTGTGACATGTATCATAACAATGACGCAAGAGTCGGATAAAATAACCGTACAGACTGCAGACGCTTTAAGAACTATCGGATTCATATGGAAGTGACACCGATCATATTTTTTTTTTGTTAAAAGATCGGAATTGGGTCTTTCAGACTGCCGTAAAAAAGTTGGATATGAGTGATATGTGTGAGAGAAACATGATTTTGGTTTCATTTACCTGCTGTGTAAACAGAGTGTACTGGTATGTAAATATTTGATTTGGACAGAACTGGCACTTCAAGATTCAGTATGAAACAGCAAGATTGTGGGGTGTGGTGCAGGCAGTTTCAGGAGCTAACTACTGTTTCAAGAAATGAGCAATATTCACGAGACACAGATGATGTTCTGTAGTCACCTCAGAAGCTCTCAGTGTTGCTTGATCCAAGTTGGCAAGCTCCATAAAGTGATGGTAATGCTCCCAATTCTGTATGTCAGGTGAAAAATGGTAAACCCTTCATCCACCTGACATTTACCCGTTTGATGTGTTTACCATTTACCTGGCTGTAACTATAGCACCTTAAATTATGTATTAGGTTGGTAATGTAAAAAATAATTTATGAAAAATAAACCTCATCCTATTATTTGTGTTTACTGTAAACTGAGTTGCCCTCTATATCAAGACTTTGTCCTGGTTAAATATGAATGCAGTAATTCTTCCGCACCACTATCTGCACTGTTGACAGAGAGATGCTTGACTGAACTGAAAAACTAACAACTCCAAACTGCTTGTATTTTTTGTGTGTTCTTAAAAAGTGTCTTGACTTAATGCCAGAAATTGGCTTCATGTGCAATAGGTTATTGTCTTAACATTAGCTATTTTCACAAACAGGTGTCCAAATTTCAGGCTGAGCCACTGAATACAATTAAGAGAATAAAAGGGAAAGCAAAGTCCAAAACTAAGCTCAAAATGGCGATGTTTAAGTACAAACTCATAGGGAGTCAGGAGATGGGTGAAAAAAAAACTACCCTCAGATGTTTCCATGATTCATTTACCCAGCACAGGGCTTTGACTCACCAAATGGAAACCACCATGTCATCCCCCTCCGCGCACACACACCCCTACACACACACACACACAAGTTGGGTGGAGGATGGAATCCAAACAAAGCTTTTCTCCAGGACCAACAGGACCTAAACCCCAGAAAACCTGCAAACCGTACATACTGGGCCGGAAAAGGTCTTAAACTTTCACAAGGGAGCGAATGAAACAAAATATGGGCTTGAGCTCGTACTGCGGGTCTACAGACGATATTTACTGGAGACTATTTAGAACTGATAGAAAATCAGGGGTGAAGCCCCCCCACCCGCCTCATGCTCCCCCATCCCAGTCCTGCCTGATAAACGCGAGCTGTCCCGCAGTCCTGATGAGAATGACCCGCTACGTTCACCAAACCAACCAATGGAATGCGCTTAGTCTAAATAAACAACGCTGGCCTACAATTAAAACACAGAAAAATCAATAAACGTGCAAAATAAGAACGTGTAGCTTAGAATGAAAAACATGGCGAGCCGTAGAGGGACACTGAAATCTGGACCAGCGTCGATTTTTATCTCTAATGGACTCACAGTCTAAACAAACCTGGCAAAGCAGACGCGACGGCCCTGCGCAACAACGTGTCTGTTAAGCAGGTTTACCTACCCAGAAGATGAAATTTAAGAAAAACAGCAGGTATTTCATGAATTTGGTGCAGCCTTCGACTCCCATGGCAGTCCGATAATGCAGGTAACTGGCAGCGGAGTTGTAGAAACGTGGAAGTGCGGGCGAATAACGGGCTCGAGCTCAACTGGAAACCCCAGACTTGCCTTCCAGTGCTTGTGGAGGGAGGGGAGACAACACCCAGCTCCTCCTCCCTCCTTCACAGGCTCGGCCTCGCCTCCCTGTAATCCGTTTACTGTGGCTGGAAAAGTCCACCCCCACCCACCCCCAATGATAGGAAAGGACGCTGAGGCGCTGCGAAGAGAAGCCCATTTAAAGAGAGCAATATTTGTTTTGTATCAATCCTAATCTCTTTGATTACATTGCTATGGCGTTCCAAAGGTGCCAAAAGTGTTTGCACATGACTAGACGTGTACTGCACTCAGGTTGCCGATATCTACTACACATGTGAGAGATAGTACTACTTGAGTTTGCTTAACTGTCAAAGGGGCTTCAGGTGGAAAAAAACTATCTTTTATCAATCTGAGAAATCATTTAACATTTTGAGCTCTAGTTTAAATTTTTTGTTCAATTTGTGGTATGCTCTCTGTGCAGATTGCTCTATGTTCTGTGTGCAACAAATTGAGTCACAGAAGGAGTCAGACTGAGAGGGATCTCAAAATGTATATGCAAAAACAGACTGGGATGCTAAATAAAGTGGAAGAGATGGGAATGACAGCAATTCAGACACAAAGTGGTCTTGTGAAATCACAAAACAGGATCAGCTGATGCTGAAGCATATTTGGTACAGAGGTCATCCACATGTCTGCTGAGTAAAAAGCCACTGAACTTCAAAATGCATAGTTAAGATGAACTCGAGGACAGAATGAAAAGGGCTTCATGGAATGAGATTCCATTACAGAGAGATTGCATCCAAGCCTTTTATCGCCACGTGTAGTGCAGAGTGTCAGATGCAGTGGTGGAAAGTACATGGCCGCCGGACTCTAGAGCAGGAAGACATCTTCTCTGGAGTGAAAATATAATACTTGAGTTTGGGATGGTACAAGACAGTATGGAAAATTGTATTTTTCTAACTCTGTAGTAACAGGTTGTAAATGGTCCCTTCAGTTTCTACATGTACAAGAGCGCATAGCAAGGTCTGTAATAACATCAATGAGAGAACTGTCTGCCCAGAGCCCTGACCTCAACTTGAAACAACTCTGGGATGAATTAGAGCAAAGATTGTGAGGCTGGCCTTCCCGTTCAACATCAGTGTCTGACCTCAAAATGCTTCTGGAAGAATGGTCAGATATCCCCATAATAAACACTTCTAAATCTCATAGGCAGCTTTCCCAGAAGACCTCAAGCTTTATACTTGCAAAGAGAGGGGATGTATGTAAACTTCTGAATTTAAAAAATGATCTCTCTCATTATTTCTGTCTCTTATTACCTGTCTCATGTTGCATGTAGTAAATAGAAATAATTGCTGCAATCCTAACTGACCTAAACCAGGAAAGGTTTAGACTGATTTAGCTTTGGAATGTGAGGAAAAACAGTGGTCATGTATCCTTTTTTTTTTTTTTACAGCGTATGCGAATAACTGGATACTACTTTAGGGCAATAAACCTGACAATATATTTTTTAAAAAGCATACAAAAAAGTGGCATATGTGACTATAAATTGCTAAAAGAGGTAAGTTCACCTTTAGCCACCCACGCTATATAGAATAGAAAATAGTTTATTGATCCCCAAGGGGAAATTGCTTATTTGTTGAAAGCTACTCCAAAGTTTGTAAAATATACATCTAAGAGTGATAATTATATATGTGTCATGGTTTAATATGACCATTCTTACTTAAATGATAGCAGAATCGGACAACAAAACATGAATTTAGATCTTCTGTTCTTCAGTATTAAAAAAACATAACCCAACAAAACCAACCCACTAGCATCAACTCAGCTAGTGCTTAAAGTCCATCCATCCATCCATTTTCTGTTCACCCTTGTCCCTTAATGGGGTCGGGAGGTGCTGGTGCCCATCTCCAGCAAGCGTTCCGGGTGAGAGGCGGGGTCAGCCCTGGACAGGTCACCAGTCTGTCGCAGGGCAACACAGAGACAAACAGGACAAACAACCATGCACTCACACACTCACACCTAGGGACAATTTGGAGAGGCCAATCAACC
>CAEGAE010014642.1:0-19920 GCA_903067095.1 Girardinus metallicus | reverse complement strand
ACCTGTCCACACACTCAATCAATCAGACTCCAGCATCTCCACAATGCCCAAGACCAGAGAGCTGTGTAAGGACATCAGGGATAAAATTGTAGACCTGCACAAGGCTGGGATGGGCTACAGGACAATAAGCAAGCAGCTTGTTGTCCTGTTGTGAATCCACAAGCTCCAAACAGCAGAAATCCTGTTGTCATGAATAAATCCAGGGTGAATCCCGCCGGGACTAGAGGGCGCTCCTGTGCCCATTCTTCTCGTGGAACATTTGATCAATTGCATTGAGAGACCGGTCGACCAGATCCATAATTTGTAGATTTGGAGGATGTGCAAAGAAAGGCTCCAAAAATATAGAAAAAGACAAAACAAAAACAGAGCAGGCAGGGAGGGAGCAGAGGAAAAAGGCGACCTCATTCTCCGAGAGCAAGAGAAGAAAAATGATTAAAATCATGATTCAAATTTAGAATAATCCCTTTATTTTAACATTTTCAAGTTTTCTCGAGGTTCTATTTAGTTTTTTTTCGTGATTTTTTGTCCTCTGGAGGAAAAAACTTTAACTTGAGAACTGGTAAGTACACGTTTTCAGTCAAAAGAAAACAAATTGGAACGTGTCTGTTTCACTTCAGTCCCATATTTGACATGATTTCAGCTCAATAAACTCAAAATTTTACTACACTAATTTTCATAACTCTTCTGTTTATCTCACAGGTTTTTGTTTTAAAAGAAAAATAAAAATACAAACCATTCCACAAATATGATGTTTCATAATTTATTTTCATATAAAAATAACAAAATAATGAATATTTAAATAAATAACAGTTTGTTCATAAATAAGTAGCACAAATAAGTAAAAAAGAAAAAGAAACACTAGAAGAGGCGTATTGAATTGGTTCAGTGGTACAGATGCTAAATCGCTCAATGCTGCCCCCTGCTGGCTTTAATCCGGTTCCCCAGCTGCTCCAGTCGAATCAGGTTCTGTTCGGTCTCCCTCCTGAGTGTCTCCCAGCCGTCTCTGCCGCCCTGCAGGAGCAGAACCCGAACCCGGGTCAGTACACATGTCACTACTTCACTGGAATGTCAGACACTAAAAAAAAAATATCCCCACTTGTTGAACTTTGTCACATTTCCTTATGTCACACAACCACAAACTCCACTAGATTTGTGGGGATTTTGTGTAACAGACTGACACAATTAGTTCATTGTTGTCAGGTGGAAGGTTCTTAATTTTTACAATTTTTAAAATTTTTTATAATGGCTAGAAATCTGAAAAGTGTGGCATATATATGTGTTTGCCTGCAGTTGCTGTGAGGTTTATCTTTTCTAGGTTTTAACATCTACAGGCTCATTTTTTTCATCATCAGTGAACATGCATTTTGTGCTCTACTGATCATCAGTTGGATTTAGGTCTGGACTTTGACTAGGCCATTCTAAAACGAATCTGATTTGAACTAAACTAACCAATAATACCTTCGGTTGGATGCTTAGGGTGTTTGTCCTGGTGTAAGCTGAACCGTCAACAGGTCTAAATCCCCACAGCATGATGCTGCCACCACCATGTGTTAGTAGCTAACTTTACTAGTGTTGGGGAAATTGTATATAATTTATCATGTATTAGCATTATGCTTTATATTGAGTACATCTTAATACTTATGTTTGAACTATATGACAAGCTTTCTTCTACAGAAACATTGCAGTTGGAGCTGTCTGTGCAATCTTTAACAGGAATGGCCTGAGGAGAGAAATATGTTGGGACCCAGGGAGACCAATGGCAATTGTTTGTGTTAGATAAGGCACACTCCAACGTGTGGAAAGCAGAGCACCTGTGTGCACCTGATCCTTTAGAGGCTGCAGCTCTCTTGTAACTAGAATCAGGTTAGAGCAGTTAGGAGATTGTAACTAACCTGGTCTCCTGCTGCTCTCCTCGCGAGTACACAGATATTTACTCTCTTGTCTCTTCTCTGTTTCAGTGTGTTTAATAATGTCTAAGGTGTTTTGAACCTGACAACTAGAGGCTGCTTTTCTGATTAAAACCCTCCTCTTATTCTAAGTTAGTGGTGTCTCAATTTTTCATTCTAGGGCCCAAAAATTAGCAAATTTAAACTACTTACATTTAGTAAATTAAAAATGCCAAAATTAGTTTGTGATTTTTTTTTTTAAGTTTGCTGAAAAATAAGCAAGCATTTTATGGAATCTGTGTATCAAATATAAAGAAGGGCTTATTAAAAGAAACATTGTTTTCCCATTTCCATTCTTATCGTCAGGCCAAGGCCAAAAAAATAATAATTTCAAGAGCCACAAATGGCTCCCAGGCCACACTTTGGACACCCCTGGTCTAATTGGACGTCCATGTTTTGGTAAGTCTACGGGTCGGCCACACTCTCTTTTCAGATTTTTGTTTTTAAATATTTTAAACCAGGAGTTTTTTTGTCTTGTGTAATTTCACTAAAGTAGAGTTTAGTGGCTGTAATGTGAGAAAATGTGGGAAAGTTCAGAACATCTCTGAAGTATTTGGACTTCAAAGGTGAAGTACTTGTACTCACAGGGTGGAGCAGAGTGTGGTTCTTCAGGTATCGGTAGTAGCGCTTCAGTCGCTTCTCGTAAACCTCATGATTGCTTGTTGTCTCGTTGTGCGTTGACTTCACCTGGAAAACAACAGAGCAGGTTGAGTCTGTGACATAAAGCTGAACTATCATCAGACTCTACACTGAAAAACAAAACAGATGATCCAACTTAAAAAACTTAATTTGTTACAAGTAATCAAATTGAGTTCATCCAAGTTAAGCAAACATAAATAAATTAAGTTTGACAACCATAACTCGATTACACATAACAAGTTAACTTTTAATGTTAACGTGTTAATGCATGCAATTAATCTGATAGTTACATTTTAACTGAACATCATATTTTGAAAGAAATTAAGCCAGTCGCTCAGCTGGATGAGGACAAGCAGCTGTCGCCCCGTCACACAAGTTCAATAGGAAATGAATGGAGAAGGACACTTCCAAAATGGCTGCCTTTAAATATAAAAACCTGGAAAAATTGTGAATCTTCAGACATGTTTGGATTGATATGGGCAGTTTCCCAGGGCGGCATCAGAAAGGGTTGGGGCACTGTTGGGGTAAATGTATATAATTTATCATGTATTACTATTATGCTTAGTATTACTAGTATGCTTTATATTAAATACATCTTAATATTTGGGTTTGAACTTACTTAATAGATGTGTGTCGTGTGACCTATGTTTGAACTATGTGAAGAGTCTCTTTTCAACAGAAACATTGTAGTTGGAGGATTCTGTGCAAGTGACCTTGCACCTGGAACCATCGGAGGGGTAGGAAGCCTGGGGCCCAGAGCGGATGAGCAGGGAGGCCAACTGAAACTATTTTGCTTTAGATAAGACACACAAAGTGTGAAAGGTACTGAGCTGTAGTCTGTGTGCCCCCACCCTTTAGAGGCTGCAGCTCTGATGTAACTAGGGAATATCCTAATAAAAAGAGAGGAGGCAGCGGAACCAAGTTAGAGTAGTTTAGGAGGCTTGTAACTAACCTGGTCTCCTGCTGCTCTCCTCGCGAGTACAAAGTTACTAACTCTCTTGTCTCTTCTCTGTTTCAGTGTGTTTAATAATGTCTAAGGTGTTTTGAACCTGACAGAAGGACATTTCCAAAATGCCTGCCTTTAAATATAAAAACCTGGAAAAATTGTGAATCTTCAGACATGTTTGGATTGATATGGGCAGTTTCCCAGGGCGGCATCAGAAAGGGGTGGGGCACCCAAGAGTTGGACAATAAAACATATCTCATCTGTCAGCTGTAACTAGTTTTCTGTACCTTGTATGCATGTGTGGAGTTAATTTAAATATTTTACATTTTTTTGAAAGTTGGATCCCCATTCTGTTTTTTCAGTGTAATTTCCGCTGATGTTAGTGTTGTGTTCCAGCTGCAGAGCACTCACACACTCATTGAGCTCCACGATCTGCCTGTTGATGCTCTCCAGGAAGTTGTTTGTCTTCCCGGCGTCCCAGCCAGCCGCCGACGTGTCGCCATGGCGATGCAGATTGTAAATCTGCACCAGACTGTCTCTGATGAAGCACAGCTGGGAGTTCTCCTGGATACACAAAGACAGGTGTGAGCTGCAGCTCTCTGATTGGCTGACAGAACTGTTCACGTTGACTGATCGATCGATTGATTACCTCTCTCGTCGTCACCTCCTTGTACAGCCTGTCTGGGAACCGCAGCGAAGTGGTGGTGGGGAACGGACCTCCCTGGAAAATAACGAAACAACCTTGAATTTCTCAACGTCACACTTTAGAAACCACAGCTGCTTAACTGGTTTAACTGGTTTAACTGCAAACTTTGAAACGTCAAGCGTTGATAAAACCTGGCTACATCCACTAAGAGTCCCTTTAAGACGAGGGTGTTCAAAGTGGGCTCTGGGGGCCATTTATGTTTTCCAAGCATAAATCAAATAAATTAAGACAAAACTAGAGCTTTTCGATTAAAATCTACTTGTCACACAAAGTGATCAACTTTTCCACACAGAATCTGCTTTTAATTGCAAATTTTCAAATTAATTCTAGATCTATATCTTGTTTTTTTTTTAACTAACATTAGATCGAATATTTTTTCAGTTTTCTTCAATGGAGCCCAGAATAATAAGCAAACTGGGAAAAACATTTGAAGTTTTGGAATGATGATCCCATTCCAATAAAAGAAAAAGTTTAATTAAAATAAAAAAACAACAACTAAATCTTACAAAGTATATTTGTCTTACTTTCAGGAACAAATATTTTAGTAAACTTGAAATAAGACAAAATTAACTTTCATGTAACTTATCGGCAAAACGTAGAAGTTTGTTTTAAGTCAAAAATTCCTTTATAAATGTGTAAATACAGAATTTAGGACATATTTGGGTGAGACAATTGGGGTTAAGATTTAACAAGCTTTGTTTTCTTTCTACTCCTTTTCGAACTGGATATGGAAGTTTTGTTTTTTAAGATAATTATTATTAAATATTTGGGTTTTCTTATTATTTTTTTTCTCTGGCATATTACTTCTTTGAGATAAATAAAGATTTAATTTCTGTTTAATATTGATGAAAAAGTACTAATTATAAATGGAACAACTACTTTTTCAATTACTGACTTAAAACAAGCTAAAAAGTTAATTTATTTTTGTCTTATTTCAAGTACTGCAAGACATTTGCACCTTAAACTAGACCAAAAATACTTGGTAAGATTTTGCATTTCTGCATTGTAGTTTTAAAAAATTATAATTTTGAGCTGACATGTGACAAAAAGTTTGGACAAATTTAAAATATATTTTTAAAACTGCTTTTAGATTGCCTGAATGAATTTAATTCTTGTCCACACCGCCGCTGGTAATCCTGTCATCCGCTCTAAAAGGCCCCTTTGGACCCTTGTCGGTACTCACCATGGTCCTGACCAGAACCAGAGAGCTGTTCCTCAGGTCGTTGTAGTGGATGAGCCAATCACAGCAGAGTGCAGAGGTCAGGACGCTGCAGAGGATGAGGATGGGTGCCGTACTCCTGAACGAGATGAGATCCATGATGCAGAGGATGAGCTGAGTTGTGCTGACATTGTGTTGGTCTGACTGAAGACGGTCATTTATTCTTGGAGACAGAAAACAGAAAGAATAAAAAGGAAAGTGGGACTTTTCCTCTTTTCATTTCAGTCTTCACGGCGCCCTTCGCTGGCATCTGAGTAAACTGCGAGACCGACGCTTTCAAACTTTATTTCTTTATTGATCGGATCTGATCGGTGACAGATCCCAGCTGGATAACCTCCAGGGTTCATGTCCTCTGATCAATAACCAATAATCGGGTGTGATTTAACTGATCCTGGATCAGGAGCTCTAACTGAGCTCCTGATCAGTTAGAGCTCCTGATCCAGGATCAGTTAGAGGGACCGGAACACCGTGGAAAGTTCCTTTTGCCATCCAGTTTCCAAACCTCACCGCAAACAAACAAACAAACATTTGAAAGATCAACAAGCAAACTAAAGGCGGTGAAGACGGGATTGTTCTAGGCTGATTTGGACTTTGGGACTGATCCGAACTTTCCGTATTTTATTTCAATCAAAGTGAAAGGCTTTTATTTTGAAGGCTCATCTCAGCGAACGTGATAGCGTCACTATTTTCTGTTTCACAAACATCCTTTCACTTTCTGATTGCGGAGGGAAAGTGACGAAACGACGTGACTTAATCTGAAAATAAAACATGAAGCAGCTGCAAATAATGACGCAATAGACCCCTGATAAGAATATCTTTAATAAAATCATCATGATTAAACAGGATAAGAAACATTGATCATTTTTACTAAAGCTGCAGACAAAACGCTCTTTATCATATGATCACGAATACAGAATATTTCATTCAAGATTCGAGTTTATCCGTTACAACTGACTGTGATCATTCATTTTTTAATCTGACAATTTAAGCTCATGTGGTTTAGAGTTTTACATTTATATTTATTATCTGCGTCTAAAATGATGTTTACAATCATAATCTTCACACTGCATCAGTGAGAGTCCTTTCTTGTGTACAATATGCGGAACAACCACGGTGTTACTGACGTCAGACTGAATTTACAAATATTAAACCAACCGTCCTGCAAACCTAAAGACAAGAAAAACAAAATACCTTCAGAAAAGACTCATAAAAGATTAGGTCGCGTCTCGATGTGAGGTTTGTCAGGTAAGCGACTGTCAGTTTGTCAATAATGTAAAATTTTAACTTTTGTTACATATTGTTTGTGTTGGACTTTATATGTAAAGAGCTAATAACGTTTCTTGAAAAAAAAAAAAAGACTGTCAGTTTGCGCATGCGTAGTAGCGGATTGTCGGATAAATTTAACACCTTGAGATTTTAAGGGAATCTGTGGAAAGCTGGATGTCTGAAGGACCTCCGGTTCTTTTAAAGAACTTCTTGAATGAGTCGCTGAGTTCTGGTGCAATGAGCCAACCTGACCAGCAGGCGGAGTCAAACTCCGTACATTCACGTTTCTATTTTGTTATTTTCTACTTCTATTTATGTTCCCAAAAATGACAAAATCTTATGTTTATTCAGTTTGATGTGCAGGAGTAGTTATGTAACCCCATTTTTTCCTATTTATTTGGGGTTTGGTCAAACATTTTGATTTTTTTTATTTCAACGTATGGGAGGAGGACATTCACCTTAAAACCAGAATGTATTTAAGTTCAAATCATGTTAAAATGTAAAATATTGGTCTGTTTGACTTTCTTTCTTATGTTTTCCTCTTAGACTCTTCCTCTTTGTATTTGTCTGCTCCCCACCAGACCGCTTCAGCGTAGAGACGCCATATTGTGAGTGGCAAATTCACCTTGAAACACAGAAAGAGTCTGGAAGGGAACTCCAGATTCAAAAAGCTGCTGAGCTGAAAGTTTTTTTCTTTCTATCTTGATTGAAATAATAAACAATAGTAGGAGAAACAATAAAATACTTGAGGAAACGTCCTAAAACTTGTTACAGGTAGGGATTTATTGGTGGAGGGCCAGTAAAATGCTTGTCTTTTAATAATTGAATCCTTATCTTGTCTGTTTAAATATAAATAAGAGCAGATAAATTAATTTTGTCACAGATTGACACCTTTTATATTACATATCCTTGTCTTTTCCAATCACAAACAAACTTGTAGGTCAATCTATCAGAGGTTTTTAATATGTTGGGTTTTGCTTCTCAGGCAGGATTTAGAACCGTGGATCAAAACTATTCTGTAAACGACATATTAGGGCCACTAAAGAAAGAAAAAGAGTACATTTCTGCCAGAATTTTTCTTTGATTAATCTCAGAAATTTTCTAGAAAAGAAAAAGGTTATCAGAAATTTTCTAGAAGATCAAGGAAATTTCTGTGTTTATAGTGTCAAAAATGTGATTGAGAAAAATCTGAAATTTTGAGGTTAATACATTCTATGAAATTTCCTAGAAAAAAAAAAAGTTTCTCAGTTTGGAAAGTTAAAAATATCGCAAGAAAAACCTGAAAAATCTGAAAAAGAATTTCAGGAATTTTCTAGAAAAAAAAAACATGGACATTTCTGATTTCCAAAACGCGAACATTTTCAAGTGTTAGAAATTTTCTGAAATGCCCAAATTCTTTGTAAAAAAAAAAAAAAAAAAAAGATTAATCTAAAAATTTCTGAGTTTTCTAGCAATGTTTCAACTTTTCAAACTCAGAAATGTTCTTGTTTTGTCCAGAAATTTTCTAAAATAATCTCAAAATTTCCGAGTATTTTTTTTTTGTTTGTTTTGTTTTGGCATAAATGTACTCCTCCGTTTTTTCTATCTACAACAGTTCTGTGTCGTAGTTTCTTTGTGTCTCAACAAAAAATGCCACTTTCAATATGGCGGACACGCTGACTCACGCATCGCCTCTTGACTGCTTGCCCCGCCCTTTTGAGTCCCACCTAGCTGCCTTATCAGGTGGGCTTCAGGCGGCGGAGCGTGTGGTCAACAAGAAACAATTAGACGTCAAGACGCGGACAGGTGAGTTAACAGCAGGTCAAAGAGCGGGGTGGGGATGGTTAGCGAGTCTCTCAGTGAAGTCCGGTTCAGCCCACCTGAGAGAGGTGTTGTTTCTTTAGCTCAGGTGAGAAGCTATAGTTTACGGAGATGCGTCACGCCGCTGCACCATGGCAACCGCTGCAGGACGCGCCACGCAGCAGAAAACTTCCTCTTAACTATAAAGGTTGATTTATTTAATCAATTTCCAACAGTTGAACATTAGAGTCTCGATCAGGGAGTGGTTGTTGCTAAATAGACAGTTTTCTGTTATAAGTAGTGAAAATTCAGAGAAAACTGTCACTGAGCTGAAGATGATTCAGAATAAAGTAACAAATAATTTAAACCCACAGCAGATATATCTCTATTTTAACATTCATGAGTATTTTTGTTTTTATTTAAATGTATGAATTGTATTTATTAAGAGAATATTTAAAAAATGTTCAATTTCTGTATATTTGCAAAATGCCATGGTTTTAATTTGTCCCAAGTGTCAATAAACTTTTTCGAAAGAAAAAAAAAATTGTTTAACAACCTTAGAAACCTGTTGTAAATGATAAATTTAGTAATTGAGTTGATTATTCTGATGATTAATAGAGTAATGTTGCAGAGTTGCATAGCAGCAAAAGCTGTATAAGAGAAAATGTTAGTAAAAAAGAATTACATTTTTAATAAGAAAACATTTCTTTGCTTAAAATGTAATGCAATTCAAACATCACTTTTCAATCACTCTCAAGTGTAAAACAGGTGAAAAATTAATCACAATAATTTTACAAGTTAAAAAGTAAACAAATTGAGGCTTGTGAAGTCTGAAAATACTTTATAAGATAAATATTTTTATATTTTAATGTTGGTGGTGAGCAGCATGCACATGGTCATGATTGACAGCGATAAGTCCCTCCTCCTGCCTCTGGCTGTCTCTTAGCACTGGGTGAAGGCAAAGGAGTTTGGTTAATTTTTTCCAGATTATTTGTTTCATATTATGCTGTCACAACATAATGGCAGTTTCAACAAATATGTAAAAAAAAAAAACTATATATATATATATATATATATATATATTTTTTTTTTTTACATAATTAGTTAAAAAAAAAAATCCCCACTCAACGACCCTAGGCTTATTCCCACGAAGTTAAATAGATGTGAAAATCAGACGTGCATTGACAGTTTTTATGTTTCTTGGTGCAGCTTCTCTCCGTTTCAGTTTTTATCTTGAAAAGCTCTCTAAGGACTTCCTGCTGCTCGACTCCATGGCTGTTACCATGGTGACATGCCTTCAGTGCACATTCAAATGAGTTTTAACATCCGTTCTGGGAGTTCTGAGTCGGTCGTCCTGGAGGCGGTCCGGGTTGGTTGTAGGAGCATGTTTTCTGTTTCAGACTTTAACGGTGAGAATATCTGCAGCAGCAAATAGGACCGGATGAGTTCATGTTGCACATTTCATTGATTGTTGCAAAAAAGTACTGGAAAATATGTGCAATTTTGGGTCAGAACTTTGTCACATGTTTGTTTTAAACTGAGGAACCAAACAGAACCTGGAAACCCGGATTATAACAGGCAATCTACCAGATGCGGTTCTGGTTGTTTCTCAGTTTCTGTTTGTCAAAAAGCAGCTGATTTATGCAACATCGCGTTGTGGATTTAAATTTTTAGCATTAATTAACATTAACACACCAATCGTATAGATTTTATTTTTAAAATGTATATATTAAAAGAAAACTAAAACAAATAAAAAAAACAAAGGAAGAGTACATTTCCAACAAAAAAACTCAGAAATCTTATAGGAAAAAAAAAACAAGGAAATTTCTGCGTTTCAAAAGTAAAAATAAATTGCTATAAAACCCTAAAGTTTGGAGATTATTATCAAAAGTGTTCTAGAAAAAGCAAGAGAATTTCTGAGTTTCATAAGTAAAAAGTTTGCTAGAAAAACTTTTATTTTTCAACATTTACATCAGAAATTTTCTGGAACAGAACAAGGGCAAAAACTTTCTAGAAAAATGCCAATTTCTTAGACAAATCTGAGAAATGTTCTAGAAAAAAAACTTAAAAATTTAGAACTTTTTTTCTCTAGATTTCTGAGGTTTTTTTTAGCATTTTTTTCCTTTTTACTTTTGGAGCTCGAAAATTTTCAGTAAAGTATTCTTTCGTTTGGCTGTAATTTATTTGTCCTTTTTTTTCTATCTAGAACATCTTTAATATGCCGTGGTAGGTATGTGGACTATTTGATATATTGACCATTTGGTTTAATTGTTGTGTCCTGCAGGTGTTTGTTTAATAGAATAATCACCTTCCTGTTCTACAGCTGGCTCACCCTATTTGGACTTTGTACCTGGGACTGTCAAACTTTATGACATATAATTATGATACTGTTAACGGTGTTATTCTATGATAACTTTAGCAGAGGGGAGGACGTAAATCGAGCTCCACCTGATCACTCCGATAGGGACTGTTCTGTTCAACCAAGTTTGAACCAAATAAAAAATTTGGAATTACCAAATTGATCCAAGTAATGCATTCTGGGTAAATACAACCAATACAAATGCGTGAAACTAGCGCTAGCAAAAGAAATGGCTAGTAGTCTTTAGCCAAAGACGAGAGAAATCCTACAACCGCTAAAATCTGACGCTACTCCATTTTTGTTTCCATTTCATAAAGAGGGGAGTTGCGCTCAGTGTCTCCTTTGGAGGTTTTCATGTCGTTTCCGTCAGTGGTTCTAGGTGCAGCGCCCCTACAGGCGAGGAGGGGAACAGGTTTCTCAAACTGTTTCGTTTGACACAGTGCAGTGTGAAAGCAAACCACAGCTGCTGAACATGTAACAAATGTTGCAATTTTGATCCCTAATCAAACTGAGCTTGACCGAGTTTTGCATAGAAAATGGGGCTCCACCATATTATAGTTTCTAAATTTAGGCTGATGATGTTCAGATATCTTTAAACTAATATCTGAATAAAACTTGGTCTAATTAAAAAACTCCGTGGTTAGGCCTGTCACGATTGCAAACTTTACTGGACAACAAACTGACCCAGAAATTATTGCGATAAAAGATAATATTGTAATTTTGAGACAATTTTCAAGTTTAACATTTTTATAAATGTGAAGTAGGGCCGAACCTATTAATTGAATTGATTGTGATTTATATAAATAATCGCCAACTAATTTAGTAATCAATTAATCTTTAACTGGACTATACAGACTCAAACAAAAGCCACTTGCTGAAAGAACAACATATTCAGAACAATAATGCAGCCAAAACTGTACAAAAATAGCTACATTTTGCTTTTAGGATGGCAAAAAAGACGTTAAATGTGTTATACCCAGGACTAATTGAGTGGTGTAGTTTTATCATGTTGTACTTTTTAGCTATGTTTAATTTTACATCTTTTAGCTGATGCTAACTGTTCAATTGGGAACCACTGCTCTGTAGGCTAATTTATTGGCATTTAAAACCATTTAAATCAGAATATATAAACACCAAATGGGGATAATTAAAGTCCTGGCAGTGTGTAGGAACAGGGTGACTAACTGTGTTCTTGTATATCCAGCTGATTGGGAACAGAGTGCTTTGTCTGATCAACATATTGATCAGAAGTTGAGCTGATCTGACTTTTTATATAATTTGCTCTGAAGTCAAACTAGAATTATAAAGTCAAACTGACTGATGCTCTGTGGTCTTCAGCCTTCCAGTGAGCTCTAAAGTTAATTTAGTGATTTAAGTTTGTACACATTAGACCTACTGTTCACACTGTTTGCATGTTGGGTATCATGGCGATTGAATCACAGAAGTGTAGTTTCATAAGTCTATCATTAACTCAAGCTGTCTGGTTTCTGTCAGCATGTATGAGAAAGGCCTGTTTTTACATGGAGAGTTCTCGTTTTTCCATGTAAACACTTTGGTGTGACTATTAGCTGCTAACCTAACAGTCTGGACATTTATGAGGGGCAACATCAGGGGCAGAAAAAAAACCAGCAGGACATTCTGAGGATCAATGATTAAGAGGACAAACAAGTTGTACAGGTGTTTAATTACACATGGGCTTCACCTGGAAAAAAAAATAATTTAAAACTGGACCTCACCTTAATTTGTTCTGTATGTGTAGGAATAAACAAACGTTAACAGGGAGTGACTCTTACTGGCTCGCTCTACCAGCCAGCCTCCTCGCTGTCTCTCTCTTTCCCTCCGTGTCTCTCACCACTGTTTGTTTTCCGTTCACTCTCTGTCCGAGTCATCGGGATATAAAGATCTGCTGGTCTCTTTACACAGGAATCCAATGAAGCTTAAAGACCTCCAATAGACCGTGAAGAGGAGCGTCTTTCAGAACCTGCTGGATTTGAAGTTTAGGACGGAGAGGCGTCAGAACCGACTCTGTTGGATAGAGAAACTCCTCTGAAGATAATGAACCTAAAGTTTGTGGCGGTGCTTCTGTTTCTGGTTGTGGTGTTGGGGTGAGTACTCTCTCACACACTACTAAAGACTCTCACACACACACACACACACACACACACAACATACTAAAATTGCACATATATACTATTAAAATGTCACACTAACATTTTTCTTTCTCACACACACAAAAGACTAAGATTGCACATATACACTACTAAAATATCACACACACAAATACACAAGCATTAAAAGGTTTTGAGAACCAAAGACATGAAATCCTGCTTACCGACTGAAAACGTGTGCTCACCAATTACGGCAGAAAAATTCCCCCATAGAACCGCAGCAGCTGAAAATGTAATAAATGCTGCAGTTCTGGTCTACCGAACTATCAGGTGTGAAAACATCCTAAAACTTTTCTCCACTCTTTAAAAAAAAAAAAGATTTTCCTAAGTACGTCACACTCGAGGTTCAACATTCGATGCAGCGCACACACACACACACACACACACACTGCAGTTTTTGTCCTAGACAGTCCCTCACACTCAAACCTTTCTCCTCGCACTCAACACTTGTCTCTGTTTGGACCAAATCTCCTCTTGCAACCCCTCCACTCGCTTGCGAATCATTTCCTGCTTGCTCTTGGAACAGAAAAGTACCGTCGCCTGGCCAGTCAGCCGTCAGCCAGCAGAATGCAAGTGTTAAATTGGCACGTTTCGCTGATCTCTCATTTAACTACTTAAACCTTTTTTATACACTATTAGAGATGCATTTAAATATGCAAATAAACAAACAAATTTCTTTTCTAAATAGGTAAATAAACATTTTCTTGCATAAATTGCATGATAAGCTTTCATTTAGTGAACACTTGACCAATTGTAACAAAGGATGCATCTGCACATTAAAATACTTCGAACATCAACATGTGAAAAGCTCCTTAACATCAGCGTAGGGCTGATCTGTTGATTTTTTTTTTTAAATGAATCGGTTAATAATTGGACAGAAAATGTGATTAATTGGAGATTTTGTTTTACAGAATTTGAACCAGTTGAAGCTGCCACTTGACGAGTTCTTGGTCGAACATATAAATGCAAAATGTATATATTTTTGTACAGTTTTAGCTCAATTACTGCTTTGAGTATGTTGTTCTTCTTCCAGGTAGCCTGAATGCTTCATTTAACAATTAGTTGATTTATCACAATTAACTGATTACTTGTTTCAGCCCTAGTAAACATTTATACTAATAAATAAGCAGCAAATAAGGACAACCGACAGACCAGATGGGTACAAAGGTCCTGGAGGTTTTATTCAAGCCTGTAAAGCAGCAAGTACCTTCTGGTTTCAGTTGAAAGAAGGTCTGTTCTACCCAGCTGGGTTTATCGTTTTGACATCAACCAAGCAGGAAGTCAAATCTAAACGGGCATCTTTTTGGTTGTTGCTTCCTTCCTCTTTCCAAATTTGTAAATTAAGTAAATTCAAACTTTCAGTCAAGTTTAAACACCCTGATAGTGATCGGTGGAGGAATTTATCTAAGGAGCAATTCTCAGAGGACGTCTCCCATTACTACAAATGGGCCAGACCCTCCAGCATTTCCGGGACTCTCATAGATTTTTGATAAAGAACTGTAAAAAATGTATTGCAAAGCCATTTCCTCTCCTTTGGGACTCCAGGGAACCGTAAGCTACACATGGAGAAAACATGGAAGACTGGGAAATGTTCCCGGAAGAGGCTGACCTTCCTAAGCTACGTCAAGAGCCCATCAAGAACTTCTCCTCTGGGCAAAAATGGCTTTCATTGGAGATGTTCCAAGACCAGAATCACTTCCTGTTTTTGTGTCTCACTGTGCAGAAAGGAGAACTGGCTCTAAAATATTCATGTCTGTTAACGAGGTCTTCTCCTGGTTTGGAGGCTTCTAGTTTTATTCACGTGATAAAAAACAAAGATTCAATGCTTCCTATCAGCGTTTCCTATAAACCAGTATTCCCATTACTGGTTTCTGATCTCTGTTCCCTTGTTTGTGATTGAACCCACAGATTGATGTTCATCTACCTGGAACAGATCTACAGGTAGTTCCTGACTCACAATCCCTGTTTCTCCTGTTTTCTGCCCTGAATTTGCTCTTTTCTTTCCTTTTGGTCTCAACATGCAGAACATATAGAGATTTTATTTAACTTTGGCTGTAAATGCCTTTAAATCTTCATTTTTTTTTTATTGTTTTCTAACAGGAAATTGTATTATTTATTTACTGTAATTGATAAAAAAAGGTACATTATTTGTACATTATTTCACTTGTAACAAGACATTTTCCCTACATTATAAGTGAAATAATCTGTCAGTAGAACAAGTATTTTTCATCAATATTAAGGATTTCTTTACTTAAAACAAGCCTCTATATCTTGCGACAAAGTTACTTGTAAGGTAGTTTTGTCTTATTTAATGTGTACTAAGATACTTGCACTAGAAACTAGATCAAAATTACTTAGTATTATTTTGTGTTTTTGCAGTGTACCCAACTCCATATGAAAATCTTTAATGGCTGAACTGCTATTTCTTGGGTTTATTTTATTTTATTTGTTTATTTTAAGTAATCTTAAAGACAAAAAGGAAAACCTAGTTTAAATAGTATTTCTATGGTGGGAGTCTCCAATAAACAACATGGACTCTCGGATCCATTCCTGACTGTTGAAGCAGGGATTCATCTGCATCATCTGATAACGCTGAACAGGTTTCTAACTCTCTTCCACTGCAGCCTCTCCCTTCAGCTTCATCTCAGTGTAACAAAAAGAAGTTTTAAACTTCTTGTCATTGCATGTTTTTGTGTCTGCAGATTCAGGGAAGGCCTCTGTGATTCTTCAAAAGGCCGGTGAGTAACGTCCACTGCTGGCCTTAGAGGCGACCTTTGTTCTGAGAACCGGCCATTCACGTGATAAAAAACAAAGATTCAATGCTTTGTTTTTTATCCCCGAGCTTTGCAGATAAGTTCACCCATACACACGTAAAGAGGCGAGGCAAAGCTCGGGGATAAAAAACAAAGCGGCTCGGGGCAAAGCCGAGCCAATGCAAAGCTCTCCAGCCAAACGGCACAATGGTTTTTTCTCAGACTGGTATCTTTCTATGTTTCCTGACTGTCCACCGTCTCATGAAGCCCGTCCAGAACCAGAACTCCCCCAGGGTTCTTCCTTGTCTGCTGGTTGTGTAAATAGTGGAGGGGAACCGGTGGTTTTGTTTTGGAATCTGACCGACATCAAAAATAATTTCCTCACTTTGGTTCGGTTTGGTGCGTTGATCAGGTTTTCTGGGTCACTTTGGGACAGCAAATGTCTAACTTAGCTAACATATTTAGGAAGTTCTGGAAACCTGTTTGAATTGCAGTATTCAAACAAGTTCGAGAAACTTTGTATCTATTTATATCTGATCCAGATAAAAATGACATCTCATCATCTCACACCATTGGTCCTGGTGAGCAATGAAGAATGGATGAGTTTTTCCTCAGGATGTTATCTTTCTGTGTTTCCTGACTCTCCACCGTCTCAAGAAGTCCGACCTGCTGGGGTTTGTGGAGCAGGGAGGGGTTCGCTGAATGGAGAGCATTTATTTTGCAGGTGTTAGCAAAATCTGTTATTTTCCACTAAAGGAAGGAGATGGAGCTACTGCACCATCAGCTTTTTTTTTTTCCACTTCCATGTATTGTCTCAGTTAGCTTTAAACCCAAATATTTCTAATATTTAGTGATTTTCTGTAGAGGGTTCAGTAAGTGCCAACAACAATTAAAAAGTTCCTCCAGTTTTACATGAAATTTGCAGAAAATCAACAGATCCCCACATTTCTTTTTCTAATACATAATCGTGAGTTTATTGCAAATTTAAGATATAACTGGTGTTGACTCTTACCAGATTTTTAATCAGTGACGGAAAAATCTGAAGGCCAATTTGACAAATGATCATTTTAGTAATCAATAATTCGATTAATTATGATGTTGATAATTTGATTAATCGGTTTAAAAGATTTGCAGATTCAATAGATTTTTCATGTAATCACTTACAGCAAATGTGATTAATAGAGCTTTTTTTTTTTACAGTATTTGAAAGAAAGTTTTTCATCTTAAATACAAAATGTTTTTTGTACAATTTTGTCTTAATTGCTGCTTTGATTGTTATTATTTCAGCAAATCACCTTTTTTGAATCCTTATACTCCAGTTGATGATTAATCAATTACTAAATTAGTTGACGATTACCTCACTAATCGATTAATCATGATTCATTTGATTAATCGTTCCAGCCCATTCACTTCCCAGGCCACTTGGAGCAGACATTTTGAACTTTGCACACAGGACATAAGTAACTAAATCCATCAAAATGAAATTCCCATCTGACCGCGTCTGATGCAGCTAAACCACGACTGCGGAATGAGCGCATATACAGCGGGATTTCCATCCGCTGCTCCTCGTTCAAAGAGTTTTACTGACTTCTCTTCACTTCAGTTGGAGAAATGTTCCCTGGTTTCAGAACTTTGGCTGGAGTGGCATTTGTAATTCCAGTGTCCAGTGTGGCAACAAATCAACATCAAATCCCTCAGATATTTTATTAAACTCAAGGTTCACAATTCAGGTCTATATGTAGATTTTGAGTGTGTGTGTGTGTGCATGGTTGTGTGTCCTGTCTGTCTCTGTGTTGCCCTGCGACAGACTGGCGACCTGTCCAGGTGACCCTGCCTCTCACCCAGAACGTTAGCAGGAGAGGCACCAGCAGCCCTCCCGACCCCCGGAGGGACAAGGGTGTTAGAAAATGGATGGATGGATGTAGATTTTGAAAGAGGTTTAATGATATTTTGCAGAATTCCTTGCAAATAATTCTAAATTAAAGCCACAAAATCACAGATTTGATAGCAAAAATCATAAAATTGTAGATGGATTAATTAGAACTTAAAGCATGCTCATTGATAGGTTCTGACTAGAGAGAAGCATTTCCTCTAATGAGAATTTTGTGGGGGAATTTCACTGATTCTGGCTTTCACAAGAACAATAAGCCCAGCAGACCCTTGGCAGAAAGAGCGCCATGTTAGAGCAGGATACCATCCACCTGACTGGATGGTAACCTGCTGGGTTTAATGGTTTCAGACTCAGAAAGATCTGCTTTGTTCAGGTCAGTCAAAGTTCAGTCTCTATCTCCACGCCTTTAATAAAGCAGGTGTGTCCCGAGGGTGGAGGGGGGATCAGGAGCACCAGAGCCTGTTTTCTCAAGGATTATCTCTCACCTTTAAACTGTGTGCTTTGGAAGACCTTATTTTCTGTTTAATTTAAGCAGACTGGAAAAGTCTTCATTTTCAAAACTGCTCCAGTGATTATTCAAGTCGCTCCTGGTCATTATTCTAGATGGACAAAACATCAGCTGACGAGAGTCAATGGTTCACTGTAGAGCGTTCATGATGCCAATACCTTTGCTTAATGATGGTTTTTAGAAACAGAAAACACACAAATCCTCACCGAGGCAGAGTCTCAAATTTTTCTTGTAATTATTTTAAGTCTGACACTGTGTTGACCATGCAAACTGTTTTGTTCAGGGAGCTTATAAAAGTGTTTGTTGTATTCAAAATAGATGATCAGAACTGAAGAAACCTTTTGGTTCAGAAGTGAGACGACGTCGAGGAACAGGAGGGGAATTCAGGTGTTGTTTAGCTTCCTAAAATATGTTGATGGAGGAGTTGACTGAGCAACGCTAGCAAACAATAGCTGAGGTGATCTGAGTTGTGAAAGAGCGAATGGATGTTATGTTGACCTGTAAAGCTGATGGATGGTTTGACTTGTTGGCCAATGGTTTGACTTGTCATTAACATAATCCTGTTTGTTAACCACATAAAGCTTTATTCTTGTTTAGTACAGCCAAGTGCAGCAAATACACCTAATTCACGTTTTAAAAGTCTGCTCAAACTTAGTTTGGAAATAGCTAATATTATCCCCATCAGATCCTTTTCAAATATCACGCAGGTTTCTGCCGTCAGCTTGTACTATACCTGACCTTGGTGTTGATGTTTGTGCATGTTGTACAGATCTGGGGATGGACACCTCTTCAGTTGTCCTGACTTACACCTGGTGGCAACTGATGGGTAAGACATATGTTCCCTGACTTAGAAATTGTCGTCTGCAGTTTGTCTCTGTTTTCTTTAAACTATTCATCAGCTGTTTGTAGAGTTTTCATCTTTCCAGTGATTCAGACTCTGTTTTTGTTTAAAATGATCAACAGTTCCTCATAAGTTTTCCTTTGGACTTTGCATGCTTCACTCTACAACCTTTGTAATTGTTTATCTATCAAAATAATTCCAGCATTGTTTGTTCCTGCCATTTTTCTCTCTATGAATCTGAGTTAGTTTATCTGTAATCTGTCATAAAACCAAATAATGACGAGTTTTGTGCTTCAGCTTGAATAAAACATTAGCTCAGAGTCTCAAACTACAGGGAGTTGTATTTTTTGCCAGAGAAAGGTGTTTCTGCAGCTTATGGATAATGTCTACGCCTATAAGCGGAGGGTTTGTTGTACTTTCACATTCCTCTCTAGTTTTAAACATGCAGTATCAGGACACAGCTAAATCCTGGAATAGTTTGGAAACACTGTCCTCTTATGGCTTTTTACTGGAATTACTTTTACCCTTCATTAAAAAAAACATGATTCAGTTGGGCTGTTTAGCAGGGATCCAGAATGAGCACTACAGTTGTATAAAGAAGAAACATTTGATATATAAATATTTATGAAAAGGAGCTGAGGAAGTTCAGGTCAAATGTTGGTTCATGGTGTCATTATGTTCTCTGCGCCATTTTCTTCGTCTTGCTTTTTGTATGAATTTTTGTTGATGCTCTACAATGTTGGATGAATCCTCTGGATGTGTCGGATGAATCCTCTGGATGTGTCGGTGTTGGATGAATCCTCTGGATGTGTCGGTGTTGGATGAATCCTCTGGATGTGTCGGATGAATCCTCTGGATGTGTCGGTGTTGGATGAATCCTCTGGATGTGTCGGTGTTGG
>CAEGAE010014639.1:0-31050 GCA_903067095.1 Girardinus metallicus | reverse complement strand
AAGGAAGGAAGGAAGGAAGGAAGGAAGGAAGGAAGGAAGGAAGGAAGGAAGGAAGGAAGGAAGGAAGGAAGGAAGGAAGATTCAGAAAAAGGGATGAGGAATTGTGTTTTGTAACATATTTTTTCTACTAAGACCAGGAAAACACTGAAATCCCATCCCACTACCACGCTCTCATTGTATGTGTGTGTGTGTGTGTGTGTGTGTAACGTGGGCGAGAGCAGCAGAGCGCTCACCAGAGAGGTCCACCACGGCCTCGTGCGTCGTCACGGCGCCCTTCTCGAAGAAGAGCTCGTTGAAGTACTCGCTGCAGGCGGCCAGCACGGCCTTGTGGGCGCGGTGCTCCTCCCCTTCGATCAGCAGCGTGATGTCACAGAACTGGTTGCTGATGCGCTGCTGGTTCAGTTTGTCCAGCATGGTCTGGCTGTGTTTGGGCAGGAACTGGTTCACCTCTCCTTTGCTGTTCACCTGAAAACAAAACGGTTGCAGAGCAAACGGCTGAAAAGCGGCCGGAGGCGCCACAGACTCACGTTTCGGACACAGCCGCAGCCACGTACGTAAACCACTTCGTGTTTAGTCGTCCCCTTGGCTAACTTGGGTCTCTGGGAGGACAGGTCTGCCGAGAACAATATGTCCTCCCCGTCCTCCTCCTCCTCGTCGTCCTCGTCCTCCACGGGCCCGAACTTCCGCCTCCCTTGCCTTGAGAACGGCCGCGGCCCAGAGCCGTCGTCCGCGCTGCGCTTGCTCTGACACTGGGCGCATTCTCTGATGTGGTCTTTCACGTTCTTCAGGATCCCTGGAGGAGGAGGAGAGGAAGAAGAAGAAGGCGGCACCATTATGTGTTTATATCACACATGAACGTATTAAAGCGTCCGTTTACTAAATATTTTAGATTTCTGCCCTGTATAATAGCAGAAAACATAAAAGAAAAATTTTAAATGAATCCACTCATAGCTGTTTGTGTAACTTATGTGACACAAAGTCGTATGTAGGTCAAGATTAGAGGACCGCTTCGACCTGATGTAATATTAGTACATTTATTTAGGGCTGAAACGATTAATCGTGATCAATCGATTACTGAAATAAGCGTCAACTGATTTAGTAATTAAATTAGTGACTTTTTTTTTAGCTGGATTTAAAAAAAATGCCATTTGCTGAAAGAGAAACGTATTCAGAGCAGTAATTAAGCCGAACTCTGTGCAAAAATAAATTCATTTTACACGCAGGATAAAAATGTCCAAGAGGCCCAATTTTAGCTTCAACTTGTTCAAGTTATATTTATTAAAAAAAAAAATCTACTAAGCACCTTTTGCTATCCATTTATGAATTAGTTAAACCAGAAAATAACCAACAGATCAGACCCTACACTTTATTGATGATCAGTCATCCAGAAATGCTGAGTATTTCGCATGTTGATGTTTGAAGGATTTTTTTTTTTTGCTACAAATGATCAGGCTTTCACTGAGAAAGCTACGTAGTTGCAATAAATTTTTTTCTTTTTTTTTAATTTAAAAAATGGAATTTAATTGTTTATTTATTTGCATCTCTTACTGTATTTCGAATATTGTATAGAAAGGGATTAAATAACAAAAGCCAATATGCCAATTTTCTTTTAGCCAATTAATCGTCACAATAAACAGAAAGATTTTTTTTTTTAAATCACTAGTTTCGGTCGTATTTCCTTCTCGCATTAGAAATGCATGCATGTCAAACTGGTTGCAACATGCTCACATCCAGCTTTGTGGATCAGAACCCATCCAACATCGGTAGCGTTGTGCCGATGATTAATCCAGCCAGCAGCAGGATTAACAAACATAAACAAGACTCAGAGAACATTTTGGACCAAAAGCAGGATGACATTTAGATTTTAAATTTAAAGCCTTGGTTCTGCTACAAACAAGATTGTTGTTTGTAGCAGAACAACAAGAGTCAACTTTGTCTGCCATTATTGTGCTGAAAAGATGGGTAGATTTTAAGAGTAGGACTCCAATACAAAATCCAATGTCATCGCTTCATCCTCTTGGGATTTATGAATGCCCAGAGGAAGATGGAAATGTTTTGTGAAAGAAGCTTTAAAGAGCTTCAGGATAGGTTGTGTAAAAACTAGCCCCTTGGCTACGCCCCTGAAGAATTAAAAATATACTTGGAAAACATTTCTGATCCAGCGAAATTATCCTTACGCCAATTCACCGCTAGTTGGCAGCAGAGAGCAGCTGAATGTTTGGTTCAGCTGCTAACTGGTTTCCGTTTATTTCCGACAACGTTTAAATGGACTAAATTAGCCCCTCGGTATAAATACAGACGGTTTGCTAGGGACGGCTCGCCCAGGGGTCTTACCTCTCCACCAGTACTTCTGAGAGATAATTTCCCAGGTGAGCTGCTGGTTGAGGTGCTCCCCTCCCTCTATAATGTGCGCCTGGTTGATAAGTTCCTTCCTCCGGCAGTCCTGCAGCACCACCTCCAGCTCGGTGAAATCATTCTGGCCTTTCTGTCGTCGCTGGTAAAACAGAGTCCCGTTCCTCACCACGTAGCAGGCCGCCGCTTTCCGTATTTTTCTCTTGGTATTACCGGAGGTCCCCGGCGCATAAGGTTCCCGTTCATCTGTCAGATAGCGTAGGATAGCCAAGTAGCTTTCTTCACACGACATAGCTCGGCTTATCCGCGTTTCCCCGCTGAAATGCGGTTTTTTCTTGAATTAGAGAGGCCTCCTCAGTCCTCGGCAGAGAAGTATGATTTTTATTATAGACTTAGAGTATAGTTTAGGTGAAACAAACACGCAAAAACAGAAACATTTTCATTTGTTTGCTAAGGTGGAACTGCAGTTCGCAACAGTCAGGGTAGACTTGCCAGAACAGACAAAATGGCTGCTGCACAGCCGGATTTTGCGTAGTCAGAAGCGGAAGTAAGCAATGAACTGTATACACCACAAGATGGCGCCAACTGTCCTCTGACGGAGAAAACATCGGGACGGTTGTGACCTTTATTACTTACATGTTCGTCTTTAATTTGAAATAAATAAATAAAAACTTTTAACTTCTGGATACAAAAATCCCCCAAATAATTAAAAACCTATTTTTCAGTCTTAGGTTGAATGTAGGACAGAGTAGTAAATTATAGACATGTCTTATATTAAAATATTTTGACTAAATAGTTGTTTCACATTTTAAAATTTCCATAATCCAACAACAGAACACGTGTATAATTTTGTTATTTTCCATGGAAATTTTTGCATGAATAGTGCGTTAGGGTAACCCTTAAGTGCCGTCACCACCAACCTCAACCTATAGATGGGTGGATAGACCAAGAAAACAAGCAGCCCATTAAATGGTTTTCACACTTGCCTCAAGCTAAGGTGGTTCAGAGGCAAAAAACCTTTTTAATTTTGCTTGCTGCATGCTTTTTTTCATTAATAGAACAAAGGCTTTTTATACTCGTTTGCCTTTCAGTGCAATCATATTCAGTCAAAGTACATAAAAACATACATTTGATACAACTTCATCTGTATTTGGCAGCCTTTATCATTTCTTTTTTTTTTTTTTTACAGCGTGAACAACATTTGGGGATGAGGGACTCTCCACTGTCTGGACATGCAAATAAGATGTTTTTCAGTGTGAAAGCAGATGACTTCAGACTTGAGTCTTGTTTCATCATCTGTCAGTTTCTGTCATCAACATTGCTGACAAAGGCTGAATACTTAAACATTTATTGGGGATATGGTTTAGAAACAGAAGTTTAATTAACATTTGCATGAAGTCATAATGTACAAATGTTGTTTGAGTTTCAGGGGGCAAGAGGGTACAAACCTACTTGCCCTCTGAACAAGGAACAAGTCTCTTCATCACCAAGGCTACAGGCAGATAAAGGTGGGTATGGTGATATAGTGGATGCCTAGTCTTTTTGCAGAGTTATTATCAGACCTACACACACATAATAATTGGCCTGGTTTGGGTGGAGATTTTACAGTAAAGAGATGTGAAACCATCTGCCTCTGCAGAGAGTAAACATGGCAGTCTTTTCACGCTGTATATGTTTCCAAGATCTTCTCCTCACTGCACCCCAAGCCTCCTTTTAATATCTAGATTTTAATAAAAATTTCTTTCTGCACTTTAACAGGATAAAGCATTGAAAAATTTTCAAGTTGCCATGTTATAGCCATAAACCTGAGTGTATTTTATGCATTTGCATTCATCCCTCTTTTCCTGACCTTGAAGGAGGCGCTGCAGAAGGCTCTGGCTTTAGCAGATAGCAATTACTCATTTCAGCGCCTCGACACAGATTCAAACTTTCTCAGACAGACACTGCCTCTGAAGAGAAGTAGAAAAACAAGTTTGTTGGACATTCATGTGCTAAATATGAAGCAGTTTTCAAGCACTCCAAAGACCACTCTTCTGATCATTTCAGTCAACTTGTTAAATTGCATTATTTAAACAAGCAAAAGCATGTTGGGTGAATCTCTTAAAATGATCTTTCTGTCACTTTAAAGTCACCTGGATTTGACTTTGTTATTAGACATAATGGAAGATTAGGACAGTTAACCTTTGTTTTTATATGATTTTGATTTAAATAATCCCCAAATAATCACATTCTGGTTTAATACTGAATGCTTGTTATCATCAAACTGTTTGAATGTAAAGCTGCACTTGTTCAGCACTGCACTTGTTACATGTATGTCTCATACATGTAACATGATTACATGTATGACATTGCATTGGATGTGCACACAACCCTTAAACGTTTGTTTTAGCCTGGATGTAATGTAGCTTTAGTGATTGGTTAAGGCTGCCCTTTTCTCATTGGCTGGTGAATGCTTAGAAAGTCACCTGTGATTGGTGTAGACTAACCAGAGATGGCCCAAGGCATAGACAAACTGAGATTGCTTAGGGCCTTCCACAAAAGCTTGAATTGTTAACATAGATCTAAAGTTTGTATACGTTTCATTGAGAATCCCTTGTGAAAAATAAACATACTAAATATATAAAATTTTAACACACATGACGTCTGACTAATCATAAACATACTTAAAGTTTGTTAAGGATTATTTAACCTAAAGCATGTTATTTTGGAACTACTAATTTTGGAAACACATTTTTCGCATCACACCAGTCACATGATCAACAACCAGAGGTTACTACTGGCGGAAACGACGAAGAAGATGACAGGAAGTGGATGGAACGGGACGTTAATGTTTCATCACCTGACAAAGAGATATTCACATGTGGTTTTAACAATATTTGTTATTCAATACAATGTTTTTCAACATTAGCGGAATATCAACAAAGTTTTGTCCACATTTGTAATGAAAACAAAGGTATTTATAGGCATTGATAGTCTCCAAAAAAAAAAAAAAATCCCAAGCTTCCACTATTTAGAATATTTGGTACAGGTTAACCTGAGTCATAATCTTAATTATAATCGTAATTTATGTGATTCTGTTGCATTGTAACAAAAACCATCTTTGTTCTATATAATTTAGATATTTAACACTTTTATGAAGGGTTGAGACTTCCGGTTGTATATGTAGCAACCCGATCCACACTCCATTCCAGTAGAGGGCGGTAATGCACATCAGTAAGCTGCTTGCCAACCGCCATTAAAAAAAAAGAAGACGAGACTTCCGGTTTGAACGTTACCATGATGGCCACGCTGTGAACGGGCTCCCGAGAGAACCGAAGGAATTGAAAACCCAACCTCACTAAAACGACGAAAACAAATCCATAAAGGTGAGAAAGAACCGGGATGAGCGAAATACTTCAAAGCCGACGCTTTGTAACGCCAAAAGCGGATGTTTAAAGTCGAGAAAATATTGCTAGCATTTCGGCTAATGCTGGCAATTAGCATTGGCCGAACCTCCGCTTTGAAGAAGTACGGCAGCACCTTTCGACTTGAGCTAAGCGACTAACAGAGTTAACATGGCTGAATGGGAGACGGCATTGCAGGAATTAAGAGGCTCCCGACAGGAAAATAATGCGCATTTGGGGGAAATCAAAGAAGAGATTCGAAAGATGAACGCCAGACTATCCGAGGCGGAGGGTCGGATTGAAAAAGCGGAGGAGAGGATTTTAACCACCGAGGACACCGTCACTGAAATAATAAAGCTGGAGGATAAACTAATGGACCTAGAGAGCCGTACACGAAGAGAGAACTGTCAAACTATCCAGCAATATTGGTCTCAAATCCATGAACATATACAGAACATTTTCACATTTAATTTTCCTTTAACCTTTGAATGCATGTTTTTATGTAACATACCAGTCGACAAACTGAGCTGTAATGATCAAAAACTTCTGTACATTTTACTGGCGGGGAAAAAAATTCTGTCAAGAAAAAAAAAAGTGAAAACTGAGAGACTAAAAAATGAATACAAAGTCAATATAATTATGTCATTATAATGTGCTTTCTCGATAAAAATGTTAACATAAAAAAAATTTCCCCTCTGACAATGATTTGGAAAAACTGGATTCCTTATGGGAGTTAATATGTTTTCTTTTTTCCCCCCAATTGCTTGTCTTTAGGAAGACGGGATGAAGTTTGCATCCTCTTTGGGCTTTCTCTACATCACTTCCTCTCAAGAGTTTATACTACATCTCCTCTGTTGTGATGTCCAACAGGTGTTCTGGGTTTTGTCCAGACACAATTGGACGGACCTGCAACCCATCAAACCCACGATTCGTGACGTAGCGTTGAGCGCCGTAACTCACTGGCAAACTCTTACCGTACCAAACCCGCAGTCGTGATTGGCCGTCCTGACTGACGCTGGGAGGAAACCTGTTTGAACTGGAGGGAGGCCAGTCCTGGTCTGCCAGAGCAAACGAAACACTAACCCTTGGCTTTGTCTGGTTCCCATGGCAGGTTGCTTAAATGTTGGATATAATCTGTGATGGTGTTACAGATACACTTTAGAGCTGCTTTGTTTTCCTCGTTTTCATCCATTTAACCCCATCATCACCTCAGAGCCTGACAGCTGCAGTCAGCTGTTTAAGCATGAAGGAAAAATGGCTGAGCTAAGCTTGCCACCAATTATCTACAGGATGCTAACTATACCAGGACAGGAGTTCTCGATGTTGCTAAAGAAAAAGATGAAATTACCATCTAGTTAGCTTCCCTAAAACACCAGCAACGGTCTAATTATCCAAATGAATCTGCAGAACTTTGAACACACTAATGAACTGTTGCACCCAAAACAAGGAAGCTGTCAGATGAAACAATATAAGTGGGTCTTAAAGGGTCAGTATTATGTATTTCCTAGGCAGATGGTGCCATTTTATAGCACAATCAAATAACTATGTTACCTTCAGTTGTTATAAAAAAAATTCCATGACTTTACTTCCTGCTTTAATGCCTTGAAATTGGGTCTTTGTCTCTTTAAAAACTTGCCTTTTCTGAAACTCCACCTTGAAGAAGTCACCACAACATCGCTCTGCTATGAACTCTAACAATGTTTTTACCAGTGTTCCACTGAGAAGCAGCTCAGAAACTTGGAACCTGCAGCTCCAAGGAGGAGCTTTGCCTCGAAGGCGGTGTTTGGTCCCCCAGGCGTTTTGCGCAGCTGAACGGTTGCCACGGGAGACCAAAAGATTTCTCAAGCGTGAATGAAGGAATGTAGCAATAAGTTGTTTTTCTGCGAATAGCGCATTTAACAGTGCGTTCACAAGGATGATTGACAGCGCCAAGTCCCTCCTCTTGACTCTGATTGGTTGTTTTTGGTCAGGAGCAGCACATTTCTTCAGTCGGCAATAGCAGCTCAAAAGCAGTTGGAGGAGATCAGTCTATTCACAGATTATCCGTATTAAAATATACTGTCACAAAAAACCTTTTTAAAATAAAAGTTTCACACTGTAGCTTTAATTCCAAACGGTCAAACTTGCATCAAATTTTTTATATTTTTCACAGGACATTCATCCACAGAACCACAGAAGGAAGTAAACGGTAATCACTGTATTTTTATGTAAATAAAAAAAAAAGGAATAATAAAAAATTGAGACTGAAGATTGACTTTAAATCATTGCATGACATCATCTGAGTTGTCCGTACTGCAGTCACGTCAGTGCTTATAGTGAGCCGAGCTCTAAACACAACAGCGGGACTTCTGATTTTAAGGGATAAGCTGATGACTTGAAAAGACAAAAATACCCAGCCTGGGCCAGGAGTGCATCTTCCAGATGCACTTTTCTGATTGCAAAAAAACATCGAGCAAATAGTAATATTTGCCAGGAAAGACAAATAATTAACACCATCTAATTGCTGATTCTCAAGTAACCATTTCATGCACTAAAAGCGTTATCTTGACTTCCTACAGATAAATAAAATCGATAATTAGTCGGGCTTTCACACAGCTCTCTGAGGCATAAATCCCCATTTCTGATTAGTTTAACCTACGGTAAGAAAGGAAGCAAGCTAAATGTCTAACTTAAGTGAAAATACATCCTCCATCTGTGCTAACAAATAAAAAAAATGTGCTCTCCTCATGAACATTTGAGCTGTAAAGAAAAGTGGGTAAAGGTGGATTTGCTATGTGAATCTGCGCCCTGTTGCAGTGTTAAACTAGAGCCTCTTTTGCTAAGTGTCGTATTTTCTCGTCTACATTTGTCCGTGAATCCCAGACAAGATAAATGTGTCCCTGCGTCCGTGGACGAGCACAGCTGGAGAAGTTTCAAGCTGCCTTATCTATCCTTGTCTCCCCTTTGTTACAACCAAGGCCGGGCACAGCGATAAGGAGCCGGCCGTGGCCTTTTCTGGCAGCCGGGTATTTTTCCACTGCACATGTCTTTCAAAGGAAGGAACAATGTAGGGACACCTGCAGAGGGGAGTCTGGCTCTCTGCTGCAAAGACGAGGCGACACATGAAGGGCTAGCCAGAACTTACAGTTTCCTTTAATCGTTTTTATGTGTTGACATCAGAAAGACAAAGTCCAGGACGTCCAAATCCGAGAAGGACGGATCCTGGTTATGCAAGAGGTTGTAACTGTCGGTCTCCGAACGTCCTGCAGTCTTTAATGGGGTTTTGTTTGACTAATTTTACGACTGTAAAACGTTTTGTGCTTCTTTCATTTCACTCTGGTGCATTAGCTCTGAGATGGAGCGCATTGATTATTCTCAGTTCTCTCACTCCAAGGTTTGAAAATACTGAAAAAAATGAAGAGGCTTTATCTGTGGAGAGGTCGCCAGCAAAATGCAATTATGAACATTTAGAGTGACGTAGAATTGAATAATATAATAGAATGGCAGTGGGGATGTCTGTGTATGGAAGCACATCACACAGATACAAAAATAAGCAATAGTAAGTTAAACTTTATCATGCATAGAGTCACGCATGCAGCTAAAGTGCCTATAAGTATCCCCCACACCTTGTGCACAGTAGAAAATGACACATAGGTTTCAGTCATTTTTACAAACAAAAACTAGAAATACGTTCAAACCTTTTTATTCACATCATAGAGATCAAGTTTTGGGATATATAACCTACTCATTACCTGGTGGGTGAGAGCCTCTACTTTACAGGTTAGTTTGGTCTAACCTGTAAAATAGGTAAAACCAAACTAACCCTTGGACCTGCTCTCAACCCATCCGTATGATTTTCTGGCCCACATGTCACTTTCACCCCTTTATTTTTATTGATAGCTTATGCAGAAAAACAACAACAGCAATGACTTAGTTACTACTTGTGTAGAAAACACAACAATTAAAACCGATTCTTTGTCTCCTAGTGGAACTGAACTTGCACAGAGCTTTTCTGTGATAAACAGTTGCAGTTTCTGATACGGGCGATAAGGGCTAACACCCAGGGTGGCACGGCCTGAGGGGGCGCCTTAAACCAGCGTGCTCTCACTGGTTAAAAAGCCCAACTCAGTGTTGTGCGCGACGAAAACACTGAAAGAAATATTCCGGTTGACGACGGCTAGTAAAACTAAGGCTGATGCCTAATTTGAAGCTTTGGATGTGGCGCCAAATTAAAGAACTATTTTGGTGTTTTTTTTTGTGTATTCAGGATGGCATTTCATCACTTTTGGCTGAGGATCAATACTTAGACTTGACATTAAGAAATCCTTGCACCTTCTTGCTACGATCGATTGAAATGCTGTTAGAAACAGATCTTCCCTTGCATCTGACGTGTCAGGGAGGCCAGCTTTGAGAAACGGTCGTATGTGTGTAAAGTGAGCACATATCCTAACCTTGTGAGGTCCTTTCTATATCATGAGAAAACCTCAGAGTGTGTCTAATCTCTGGATCCCAGGTTAGCTCCACACAACAAGGAGAGGCACATGTTGGGGGCGGTGTGAGAAGAGGCTGCTGTTGGTAACGTAACCTTTCCAGCTCACCCTGAGCTCTCAGTAAAATGGTCGAACAAACCTAGCAGCTGTCACAAACAGAACAAAGACATCTCTGGCCTTCCAGGCAATGGGAACAAGAAGCCCCATCCTTGCTAATGAGAGACAATACCAAGCCGGGGACGTCTGGCTAACCATCAACGCTGGGATAACTCATCGCAGATCCATTTAGCTTCTTCCTTCGCAGCCCGTAAACAACCTGATTTCCTCAGCGCCGCGTCAAGCCCGAGAAGTCACCGGAAAGGAATCCAAGAGCAATAATGATGCTTTTGTCTGGAGGTGCACTGCAAGCAGTGAAAATAAAGAAAAGCAAAGGGAAGCCTGAGAACCAGTAAGGCCCCCGAGCTCAGCTTACGCACCTCTTGTTCCCACAAACCTTTGGCCGCCTTCCCACGTCACGCACCTTTTTTTTTTCCTTTTTCCCCCACTCATCAAGAAGGTGGTGTTGGTGAGGGTGGTGGGGAGGGGCTGTTATTCTTAACCACCTTCTATAATTCAACACCTTCTTACTGAGAACGCAGGACAAAGCCAAGTTGGTTGTACAAACACAAATCCACAACTCTCTTCTGGAAAAAACAAAACAAAAAAGAAAACAACTTGCTTATAGTTCCTGAAAATCTCCATCATATATTGATTGAGGTCAACAGAAAATCTTTCAGAGGTTTGTTTTTCTTGCACAACACACAAGCACATCTGAATCATTAGACGTGAAACCTGACTCCAAAATCAATGTGGCGGACACGCCCTGACGTCCTGGTGTTTACTCCTGCTTGTGTTTGCGTCGAGTCCCACCATGGTCAGTCGCTTCTCTATGTGCTGCCTTCACACGTCGCCATAACGTGATTTTTGGTCTAAGGCAAGGTCATGATGCAGACGCCACCAGATTCATCACTTTATTCTGCACTTAAAGTGAAAAAGCAGCTACCCATAACTGGGTTTTATAAGCTGCCTTTAAATCTAGTTTAGTTTTGGCCGCTACAGCCACACACCGTGGGTCTTATTTATGGCTTTTTAAGAGTGTGACCAAAATGAGTGGCTAAGTTAGGCGGGTTTTTTTTTTTTTTTTACCATTTTTTCTGGTGTATATTTACATGAAAACTAAGACGAGTTTAATATAAGATCGCTGGATGCGAACATTGACGTTTCCATATTCTTCATGCTGGAATGTATGGAGTTCGCTGCAAAAACAAAAAATATTGCCAAGTATTTTTTGTCTAGTTTCTAGTGAAAATATCTTAGTACACTTGGAATTTGACAAAGCTAACTTGCAAGTAACTTCCTCAGGAATTTAAATGCTAGTTCCACTGGCAGATAATTTCACTTGTAACATGGAAAAAATGTTTAGGCATAAATGAAATAATCTGCTTATACTTTTTTTTTATATGAATATTATTTACTTATTTACTTAAAACAAGCTCCTATCTCTTGATGAAAAGCTCCTTGTTATTTAGTCTTGCCTTATTTCAAGTGTACTAAGACATCTGCACTAGTAACCAGACCAAAAGTACTTGGTAAGATTTAGTGGTTTTGCAGTGTGTGAGCCGTGCAAAAGTTTTGTGGAGAAAAATTCTTAACCTCAAAGCTCATCACTGAAGGTCATCCATTGACTGAAGATACTCAATGGAAAGATTTTTCCATGTGTGTGTCGATAATTTACATTATGTGACTTTTTTTTTTACATAAAATAAATAAAAGAGGGCGGGGGAAGGAGGAGAATACTGCGTCTGTGTCGCTTCCTTTCAGAAACAAACTTTTTGTGAGAATAAAACGATTTGACATCTAAGCCTTCCAGGGGTATGAACGATTTATTATTTTTTTTAAATCAGTCATCAACCTTTGGTGACCCACTAGAAAAAAATGAATAATTTTGAAGATATATATTTTTATTATTTGCTAACTTTTTTTTTTTTTTTTTTCCCAGTGGCTCTCAAAGAAGATGCTTGAATATATCAGAAATATTGAATAAAAGTACCTTCTGTTACAAAAGCCAAAGTAAATTGACCTGTGGAGTGACGGCACGACTCCATAAATGAAGAAAGTACAAACAGAAATATATTCTTAAAAAAAGGTCTAAAAGACATTTCCAAATAGCTAGATGCAAGATGGAGTAAAAAAAATATGGGCTATTACTAGATGGCTTAGATAAAAATTGCATAAAGTTATCTTTGCCATGTAAGATCGGGTGCAGTAGATGTTTATCGACAAGGCTATTTTGTATGTAGCAAGTTGAACTATTACTAGTTCTGCAGCATCTGTTTTATTGAGGTGCATTTTGGAATAATAATAGTATAAAGGAGTGTGAATTTAAAAAAGAAAAAGTGCCAACTTCTTCTCACTCCTTTTCGAACAACTAAAATATTTAAAACGACTGATTCGTAAATTGCAAAATGCTGTTTTTGTATCCTTGTGTAAACGCACGTATAGATGCGCATGCGTACATGCACTCCTGTATTCCTTTAACTATTCATTTGTTTCAAATAAAGAATATCTACCAAGAACAATGCGAAGGCGTGCGTTATTATAGTTTAAACCATTTTGCATGATGAAGATTCAAGTCGGGTTGCTTATAGAACTTTATTCCCTATTGGTATTCCTGAAGAGTTAAGCCAGCTGACCGACATTCTCTTTGGTTTTAGCCTGAATGTGACCAAAATTCAATTAGACTTTAATGATCCCGTGAACCAAACCAGAATGAGCCAGAGCCGTATGTTCTCACTGGTCCGGAGCGGGATCCAGCCGTCCAAACTGTGGCTGTCGTGGCCAAAAGTTTTCACTTCAATAGGTCGCTCACAAAAGAAACAATCCCCATTAAAATTCCAGAGTGGATGTGGATCATCTACACCAACAGGAATGTTTTGTGTGTGTGTGTGTGTGTGTGTGTGGGGGGGGGGGGTAAAAAAAAAAACATGAGCAACATCATTTAAAAACAAATAAGAAAGAAAAAAAAATCATAAAAATTCATTACTTTTTTTCTGGTCAAAGCCAAATTCACAGATATTACTTAAAGTGAGTCTTTGCAGGCAGGTCCAAATGTTTTTAGGTCTATTCTTTGGAATTTTGGACAATAATAAATTGCGTTATACTTAATAACTGAGCTTTATTGACTTAAAACGTTTGTGCTTAAGTTTATTTTGTGATTTCATATTTCTGTGTGGTTAAATCACAAGCACATAAAGTGTAAAGTTACAGTCAAACATCATTTATTCAGAACAAGCTTCTTATTGGATCAAGAAGTTTGTTTCTCATTGCAAATGAGACGGGGACCTCTTAGGAAACAATGGAAAAGGAGTATTTATCTTGAAAGAACAATCAAAAATATTTATTTAAAAGATGTTAAAAATCTTTATGCAAGAAAGACTGATCTCTTCTCCATAGTCGGTGGTTAAACTTTTATTGACTTTACAGAATTTAATGCCAATAAAGACGATTTCTGAGCAGGCTTTCACGCTCTTCTACTGGTATTTTGATGATTTATCTATGGTGATGAGCTTTAGGTCTTTGAGGTTGAAATGAGCCCGACTTACTGCCGGCAATGCGGACCAGACTCTGACACCAGTCATACCGGTCATCCGAGAGAAGAACCTGACGAAGGTTCTCCTCCTCCGAGAACCTGACGTTTTCAGTTGATTTAAGGAGCGTGTCAAACTCAATCCGGATTTTAGAGGGTGCCTTTCTCCGTCCCGCTTCAACTCTTGTCGAATCATTATACTTTTCCACTTTCTGGACTTCCTGTTGACGCTCTATGCCAATTACTCTCAAATTGAAAGTAGTCAGAGAAATTGGTCCCTTCAAAGTCCAGTTGTCTTGGCGTCGCCTCTCGTTTTCTGCCTTCACTCCGTCCAGCTCTTGGCATTTCACACCCATCGATGCCTCTGCTTCTTCTATTTGCCTGAAGTGTCTGTTTTAGGGACACACTGGACATCTCCAAGGCTTTGATTGCAATTGTCAGCCGTTGCCGATCACGTGACTCGAGCGATGTGGAAAAGTGTTTCTGTTGTGAAGTAAACCAATTTTGATACGTCCAAATAAACCCACTTCAGCCTAGCGACACAGGTTTTTATCAAAAAACAAGACATTTTTCAAAACTGCCGTTGTTCCATTAACCAAATTTGTTTTCCAAATGTCAAAATTCATTGGAATTGTACTGTCAATTGAAGCACAGCTAGTGTGGGTGTGTAAACATCTTTGCATTTGTCTGCATTCGAGGATAATCTCCCTTCAACACCCGACTCTGGACTTTAAAACGCCATAGCGCGTCTCCAGGGCAGCTCCTCTGTGTTTTTGTCTCCTGTTTGAGAAGCGGTTCGGTTCGGTGAAGAAGACTGAAGTCTTGTGTGGCGATTTTGCGCTACAGCGCGCCCCCGTGCTGTCAAGAAACAAAACAAGGCAGCTGTTTTTATCCACAAGTGAGAGCAGCGGTATTGAGTGCAAAGGCTCCCTAAAATAAACAGCCTATCTGTGCAGGCCTGGGGCGGGGTCAGGGTCACACTGCATGGTGCTCACACATCCCAAACACAGCTCCTCACCCCCACACCGGCTGAGAACAGAGCAGTCCTTGTGGGATGGACTGAGATGGAGTTTCCTTTAACATATTTTCGATAAGAGAAACTTTAAAAACCAACTCCCGACATCAAAACCTGTACACGTTTTGTAACGCCACATCTACAAACTGCCATCTATTTTCATGAGATTTTATAAGAGAAACCATCACAAACTAGCAAATAATTGTACAGTTGAAGCAAAAGAATAAAAAGTTACAAAAAAAAAACGTTTTACAAATTAAAATCTGAAAAGTGTGGGATGCATTTGAATTCAGAGTCCTGCAGCAGTTTGCTGTCAGTCCTCTCTCCCTTTGTACAACTAGAGAGCCATTTTTATTTGCAGAATATCTCTAGCTCAATCAGACTGGATAGAAAATGTCTGCGAACATCAGTTTTCAAGTCTCGCCACATCTTGTCTGTTGGATTTACCTCTGGACTTTGACTGGGCCAGTGAAACACTTGAATTTATGCTGATCTAAAGTATTCCATCGTAGTTGAGGCTTTGTATTCTGTGTTGTCATGCCGACAGGTTTTCTTACCAACGTTCCTGGTATCCAGCTCCATCTGTGTTACATAACCAGTTTCCCTGTCCCTGCAAAAGATAGGCATGCCCTCAGCATAATGCCACCACCACCATGTCTTGTGCAGCGTTAGTTCCTCTGCAGCAGTGTTCACATTTTGTTTTTCTGTGAGCAGATTCCCTTCTTGATCATACTGGCAAAATCAGAGTGGAGGTTACAAATATTGAAACCTCAACTTACAATGGTCCCTATAAAAATAAACTAACGTGAAATGAGACGTTTGCTTTGTGGTCAACTACAAGCAGGAAGAAAACTACAAAACAATTTGTTTTATCTTTTTTTTGTAACTTGGACAACTAACTTAACACAGGGGGTCTCTTTACTAATTAAGTGGTTTCTGAAAGTAACTGGGTTTTATTTAAAGGTCTTGAAGGTCAAACTGAAAACTACCCCATTTTTTTTGCACATCATGTATCATTGTCCTTTCTCTTTACAAGATGTGACTTTGCATTGATCTGTCACATTAAGTTTTTGCTTGTATAAAACAAAAAGCACAAAAGCATGAACACTTTTCAAATGTGCTGTTTATAAAGATCAGGCGTTGCGTATATTTGTGGGGAGCAAACACTAAAGTTCTGCTTGGCTCTTATTTCGCAGGCCAGTGCAGGTATGCGATCGCATAGCTCAGTAGATTAGAACGGCAACCAGCCAGTAATCTTCCAGGCGAAGTCCCTGCAATAAAAGAATGAAATGAATGGCGATAAAACGCTACACACTCGGGTTTGCGTAACGGGCCAATAGCGTTTAGTGGTTTAAAAACCTAATATGAGTCAACCTGTAATGGGTGACTGAACAGGTCATCCAAACACACCTTAATACGTCGAAGTCTGCACAAGCCCTGCCTAAAATTCCAGGTTTTTGTATTGTAGAAAAATTAATAAACTTTTTTAATGATTTTCCGCGAAATAATTGCACTTTTATCCCGTACTATTCAAATGAGAAACAAAGACGTCTGTTAGGGAAAATTTAAGAAACACCAAAACCTGAAAAAACGCCGCAGTCCAGCCTTCCAATGAAAGTAAAGGATTGCTTTGCCAGGTCACATTTTAAGTTTTATTTTATTTATTTTTTTTTGCTTTTGTACTTCAAAGTATTTTATACGAAGTAAAATAACTTGGCCACTGCGTTAATGCGCTATCCTGCTTGATTCAAATCTTGGTTATAGCACAGTTTGGGTTTCCTTCCATAGACTTGGATTGTCTCTCGTAGAATTTCCACGGGGCCAATCAAAGAAAAGAAGTTGTGAACAATGACGTTGTTTTCTGCACTGTTTTAAAATTGTATTCTAGTTTTAGCAATGGCAGCAGAGGAAGTGAACGATGCCGTTCAGTCCACGTTGGCCACGCTCCCAAACATTGAATTAATGTTAACGAGTCGCCTCGTTTGGTTCGGCACTTCGCTCTTCGGAGTGGAGGATGCTTGTTTACAGCGCAGGCAATTTCAAGTAAGATTCATAGCAACGAACCACCACAGTACACGTACATCGCAATGTTAGCAGCTGGGTAAAATTTTAATCTTCACAGTCCTCACCTACAGGAAGAAATCGTTTCTCAATAGACTAGAGTCTGGACGAAGTGAAGCGTAGAACAAGAGGCTAGTTTTCACCAGGCTAGTAAAATAGTTGACTTCCCTACATGTTTCTCTGAAAGACACCGTTTGTTCATCATATGTTTAAATCACACACTGAACGCGTCATCGGTTACGATGAGTCTACGTTTTCAGGTCGATCTGCAGCCACACTTCTCTGCTTGAAGGTCTTTGCTAATGACATCTGAATGAAAACTGCTTGTTTCATAGAAATGTTCATATTTGCTCATCAGTTATTCATGTGATTCAGCAGCACTTAGCTTCTAAAAGCTAAAGACCAATATTGTTTTTTAAATCTAGGATATATGATTCATGTTCATACAGTATTTAAAGTGGTTTCCTTACTGCAAGTGATGTGTGGTTAACGGCTCAACGACTCTATGAGCTGTTTTAGGAAAGCTGAATGCAGAGTGCCAAACATTTTTGTCAAAGTTACTGCCATATTTTTGTTGTTTGTAAAAATTGCCAAGAGTGATTGGAGACAGTGTTACATTCATAAAATGTCTCCAATGCAAAAGCACATATTTTTGTCTCTGCTCTGAACTTATCTGATAGTTTGAAGGGACAAATGGATATAAGTCGGGTGCTAACTTCTGGTTCGGCCATGACATTAAGACGTTTTCATAAAGCTGGTAATCAGGCGTTAGAATCAAATCCTTGTTTCATTTTTATCACCAGGACTTTAATTTTATGGAGTTTTGCTCAGTTTTACACCCTTTCAGCTTCATTTATGTATTGCATGTAGAAATAAAACATTCAAACTGTGACATTGCCACAAGCATGTGGCATATGTCTTTTACGCGTCGTACAATGAAAACGTTTGCTTCTGGTAAAAAAGGCAGAGTTTGGAAACCTATTCTCCATGTTGCTTTGCTGCCATAAAAGTATATTTAGTACTTAATTACATGGCAGCTAACTACAGATTCTGAAAGTGATTGCAGTAAGGAGACTTTAATAGCTTCGTGGCTTCTCCTCTAAACTTTAATTACAGCCAGAGTAGGTATTGTTTTGAAAGGATCATTCTTCATCTTGCTGTAATGAAAACTTGTAGGTGGGAAGAGAGGATAAAGCGGGACTTTAAATCTTCCTAAATCTTCAGACTCAGGAAGGAGGCTTTCCCTCACAGGGACAGGAGGTCTCTGAGGGCAGGAGGCCGCTGCACGCGTGTGGCTCTCCGCTGGCCACCGTTCTAAGGGACAGCTGTGTAACCCCAGCGGTGTTTGGCCCCGAGCCTGGAGACAGCAGCTGCCATAAACAAACAAAGCTGAAAGCTACACTGGCCCCGGTCCCCTGTCCCTTTCAAGACGGCGCGGGGAGACCGGTGACCTTTATCCAGTCCACCCCATTAAGTTTGAATGGATTTGGAAGGTTGAGTCAGTGAACAAACCCCAGAACAAATGGACTAAGAACGCGGACAAAATGGCAGCCAAACATCTTGGCTGTACTTGTTGGTCCGAGTCCAGGTTCTGCAAAGGCGAACTGTAACGATCCAGCACACAAGACGAAGTAAAACAAACTGTACTCACGAGAAAGAGACATTTTTGGGAAAACACAAAGCGGAAGCGGAATAAAGGTTTCTCAAATCGCTAAGTTTCAATAAAATTCTAACGAGTCCAGAACTTTGTGTAGTCCATGTTTCTGTGCTTGTCTAGTTTTGTAGCGGCCTCTTCGCTAAAAATAAAGTTACGGACATGCTTGTTCACAGTTAGAAAAAAGGTTTTTATCCATCTCAAACTGTGTTTTAAAGAATCTCTGGTCAACCTATTGACCAGAGATTTTAGGTTTTTAATTAGACTTGGACAGATGAAAATTAGACTCACTTATAACCTGTAAAATACTAGGCTAGTAGGACATCGGCCCTGAAATGCACTGAAGCACAAGTGACAGCTTTAGCGTCCTTAACGGTTAACTGATTGCACACCGCTTATAAATGATCTTTACCTTTCCTGCTGCTTTATTAATGTTTCTTTGTTGCTGTTAAATTGCAAAAATATTACCACACAAACTATTTGACATTGGCTGAGTTTATTCAATTGGTTTGGAACTGACTAATGCCCTCCAGCTCTATGAGAAATATTCATCAGTCAACTCTGTCAACACAACTAGCTACGTACTTCGAAGTCATAGTTTCAAGCATGTTTCTGAATTCCAAGTTAGAAGAATCAAATAGAATTCCCCCAATGTTGCATTTCTATTTTTAAAAGATGGAGGTCCCCCAGCTGACCCAACACTCAGATTCAACATGACTGCTTCACATACAGAATGAGCTGAAAGCTACAGGAATCAAATGTCAACTCCCTCTTCTGATGGTTTGTATCACATTAACCCTGTAGCACTCAAAGTGCTGTATAATCTCGTTGGGATCAAAATAGCAGTGAGAAATACATTGGTTTGTGTTTAAATTGCTAGTAAATAGCTAGCAGTAGAAGTTAGCATGTGAAACTAGCTAAACCTCTTTTGGATCAATATAGCAGTGAGAAATACATTGGTTTGTGCTTAAATTGATAATAAATTGCTATCAGTAGTAGCTAGCATCTGAAACTAGCTAAGCTCAGATGTGAGAAAATTCGCTCTTGCTTCTGAGGAAAATTCAGTGCAGCATTATAACTCACTCTTATTTTCCCAGATAAAGCCACATTCACGCATGTCCTCTCCGGGTTCTCCATCTTCCTGCCACAGTCCAAAAACATGACGGTTGGGTTAATTAGCTTCCCAAAATTGTCCTTACGGGTGTGCCTCTCACCCGATGACCACTGTGGATACACACCAAAACCCTAATCCCTGATGTCAAACCCTTTGGAGAAGTATGCAGGCACACTAACAGTTTTTCTTCTCTGTTTTCTGTTATGGCAATATCATCAGTTTAAAGTTTACTTTAAGCCAAGTTAAGCCCAAAGGAGCTCATCATGGCTCAGCTAACGTTTGGGAGGCTCGTACTTTCCCATCGTTCTCCCACAACTCCCACTACTTCCCATATAGTGAGTTCCTTTGCATCACTTTCATATGATGTGCAAAGAAATTTTAAATGTTTTACTTATTTTTAAAAATATATTTCCAAAGAGAAAACACAATAATCTTTAACAATAAATAGTTTTTATTCCATTTTTTTCACACAGATAAAAATGGCAAACATAACATGTTATACATGAAGAAACGGTTTGGCAACCAGTCGAAGTAGGTGAGACACAGTCGGCTGGAGCACACATAATCCCTGGTTCCTCCTTATTACCCTAAACTATAGCTTCAATTTTTCCATCAAGAGAATATCCTTAATCACACAGCTCACTGAGCACTTTGGTTCTCTAGCTGGGAAATTGTAGAAGAGAGCCTTTTTTTTTTTTTTTCCTTCCAAAATGCTATAAACATTTTACGGTCTGAGAAACACTTGCAAAACATGCTGTTCACGGTCTTCCCCAGGTGAAAAGCTGTGGAGCTCACATATTCTCTCGACTCCAAGGCTGTGCAGATGCTTATTTCACTGTGTATCATTTTGTGTCGTCATGTATCAGTTGTTAATGCTAAAGCAATACAAAAAAGAAGAGTGGTTACAAGACAACATTCATTAAGTTGGTCTATTTATTACATGAACAGATATAAACAAGAGCTTTAATACTTTTATGCTTTGTCGTTACTGTGGTATGGCTGAATAACTACTTGTTATACGTTTTTCACATGTCTGTGTGTAAATCACACACTCCTTACAAGGTCTATAAGTTCTCAAATTCACAGTCAAAGTCCGTCAGTCTGCACAAGATGTACTTCCACTGCCGATCTCTGAAATAAAGGAACGAGAAGAAAAACTGTCAGTTCGACAAGCATGTCATTTGGTGAGGTCTTGCCTTATTTGCAACAAAATAATCTTCCTTCTGGCCAGGCTGTGTTTGAACAGGTTGTATCCATTCACAAATACGTTGTTGGTGTTTTAGGCCTACCTGAGCACTCCGCTGAATGTGGTCTGGGCCCCTCGGATGAAGTAGCCATAAGCAGGCATGACCATCTCACCCTCCTCTCTGTAGTGTTCAGGAACATCGGTGGTCTTCCTGAGGAACGCAGCAGATGATTGTTTAACGTTTTGAAAATGTAGAGACTAATATGCTCTTCCTTTGCTGAGAGTTACAGGAGCAAAACAGACACTCTGGATTGTATTTTAATCTCATATTTTTTGAACAATTTCAATTAACACGCTTTCTGTTGAGGAGAATTTCCAACTGGCGCATGCAGTAAGTTTTAGCTTACTCGCAAGGAAGTATTTATGTTGGAAAACTAACAATGTATATCAACGCACACCAAACATGGTGGTGGTCACATCATGCTTTGGGGATACAGCAGGGACAATGAGCCACAGCTATGCCGTAGTAGCTCAGATCAAAACATATTTGTGTTAGATTGGCCCAGTCAAAGCTCAGACATTAATCTAGGAACTTTGGAAAGACTTCAAAATCAATGCTCACCGATGCTCTTATTTTAATTTGACTGGACTTGAGTTGTTTTGCAACTCAAGTTCAAAACAACTCAAAACAACTTTCACCTATTTTCAAAGAATAGGTGAAAAGTAAAATTTTATCTTTCTTTACAGAAAGTATTGACTAAGGAGCATGAAGGGGAGTTTTAACCTGTAGCACTATTGGAAGGTATTTTTACTCAAGTAGAAGTATAAGGTAGTGATCCATGAAATTTCTTCATTAAGGGTAAAAACGTATTTGATAAAAACGCTACTCAGTTACTGAGCAACTGATCAAAAAATCAATCAATTGATATTTAAAAATTACATAATCAGACAGACCAAAATATAAGTTTATGTGGTAATTCTGGTATTTTAAGGACCAAAATGAAAATAATTCATAGAAATAACATAAATACAAATTAAAATCTATGAATTTTTTGGTAAAAACTTGTTCTTCATTCAGTCAAGAGGGCAGAGCATCCAGACATTTTAATCAAATAGTAATAGTGATACTTTGTGATAAAAATACGCAAGTAAAAAGTACAACGTAGTAAAAACATACTCCTAAAGGTACATATTTTATAAAAAGTTACTCAAGTAAATGTAACTAGTTACTACCCAATTCTGAAATCACATAATCAGACAAAAGAAGTTAAATGGCCAAAAAGAGGCTGTGTGGCCAAATCAAGAAATTCTTTGGCATTGGTATGTCCTCACCGCTCCCACTAGCAACAACAGTTTATGTATATTTTATGACGATAATGTATTTAGTGGTTTTTATTCTATCATGATAAACAGATTCACCAGAAAGATGAATTTTACTATGAAATCTGCTAAATGGTTGCACAACACAACACTCCCACTTCAAGCTCATTGGTCAACTCCTGATACACTTGGACATCTGCTAAACTTCTGGATGTGTACTATATCATATCCAGATATGACAAATTCTTCTGGGTGCTTGAACTGTTTTTGTTAGAACGTATTGTGAGTGTGAATGAACCTTTTCTCCCCGCTTTTTTTACCGTACTCTTGCGGTTGCTCTCGGTTTGCATCATCTAACTCTCAAGAAAGAGGGTGCCAAAAAAAAAAAAGTTACTAATTTGACTCTCTTTTTTTTTTTTTTTTTTTAAAGAGAATTTAAAACCAAAAGAAGAACATTGTCAAGCGTACTGTGAGAGAACGTACATGCAGGAGTACGGACAGCGGCGTTTGTAGTAGCAGCAGTAGAACTGCCATTCGCGGTCGAGGGTGGATTCAAAGTACTTGCTTTGAACGCCCGCCACCAGGCCATTCCGGGTACACGTGGATGTCCTGCAAAGACACAAGTTATGAGTTACAGTTTGTGTTGTTTGTTTCCTCATTTTTGCTTAGGCCCTGTATGGTACCTGGAGAACATCTTAGATGCACCAGAACCAGACAACAGGAAATGCTGCGTGTGTAGGAACTTATCACAGCAAAGATGAACACAGTTTTCAGTCAGTCGGGGTAATTTCCTGCAGGGCAATGTTCTACCCTGTTGAATTCAATCAGCCCGCTATGATAAAGACAGGCCGGCGTGGCAGCAATAAAAAAATAAAAAAAAACTTCCACACTGTAGTCCAAGGGGTGCATTGAGTTCACTTAAGCTTAACCCAAAGAAAAAAGTTTAGAATTTAAATTGTGCGTTTTTTCTCCAAACCACACCCGTCATCAGAAGCAGATATAGACTGGTTTAGGTTTTTTTGGCCGAAGCGCGCCGTCGTCAGACTACAATTCCTCCTTTCAATGGTGTTTTTTTTTCCAGAGGGTCATTTAAATCCCTTAATTAGAAAAGCTTTCAGTGAAACTGATGGTTAGAGAAAGGCGTTTACTTTAGGTTTCGGCATCTAAAAATGCACATTTAAATCCAACAGCAGCTTCTGTGTTTTTTTGTTGTTTTATTTTTAATGTTTTTTAAGTATGTGCTGCTGTGTGAGAGACGGAAATGACAAATTCCCTGAGGTAAAATCCCAAAGGGATTAATAAAGTTTCTATCATCTATCTTTTTTTTTTTAAACGTACCCACTAACTGGCTAGGCTTGGTCTGGATTATGCGCGCACAGTCTGTTAACACCATTTGATTTATACGAGAGACGTGTTGCAAAAATGTCAGGAAAAGTCTATAACCATACAGCCTATAAATCCAGTGCAAGGATTTCTAAATGGGCTTCTGACAAAGGACTCTGGACGGAGATGTTAGAATTTTTTGGATACGGTTGTGTTCCCAGGAAACGCATCGGAGAAAGACGATGATTCATACCGGGTCCGGAGGGCCTGCTTTGCTTCTCTGACGGAGAAAACGGTGGACAGAATCCAGCATTTTATGATAGCAATAAAAAAAAAAAGGAATGTGTGAAATCTGAGAGGCAATTTCAGTTTGAGACAAATGAAATTGTTGCCACTTATGAGTTATTCATAAATGTACAACTAATGTCAAATGCATCATTTTCATAACTAATGAGATAAAGTAACCTGATGGCTAATTTTGACGTGTTTACATTGTTATGTTCAATAACATCCTTTGTCCTTTCTTAATTAATTATTAAAGAGTGGTCGGTTGCTGGCCGGGTCTGCTTACAATTTGTCCAAATGACAAATTACCACTTGTGAAAAACATGTATTTCTAAACATTAAACTTGTTTGTTGTTGTCAAAACTAGATTTGAAAATTGCATACTTGGTTTGAAAAGCAAAGTGAATGCAAATTAATTCAAATTTTCTGTGGCTCAAATATATGACACTTGAAATTAAAACTAATCCTTTTTAATGGCCAAAAGCAATTCTCGAACATGCAACAACCGGTTATGTGATTGTTTTATATTTTTATTTAATAAATATTCAGTTATAAAAGAAGTAACTGAGATTTTTTTTTTAACCGTGGATCTGCTGAGAGATTGTGACCAGTTAAAAATGTTCTCGCACTTGTTACCAGAGGCTAAAGCTAACAACAAGTTAAGCCGGGCCCAAGACAAACATATTATACCTTCTTAAAACAACTCCTCTCATTCTCATGCCAAGGTGACATGGGCTGGTAGTACTAACCTTACAAGGGAAGCACACACCACAATATGCTGCATTTCATGTATTAAGAGCCAGAAAGTCATAGCTATTTAAAAATAGGGCATTGTAAAAATCAATAAAGTTGTACCAACCTCAGAAGAGGATAATCTGGGCAAACATGCTAATATGGAGAAGCTGTAGCTAGTTATTTGGGAAACAACAACAAAATATTGATGCTAAAAAGTTATTTGGTATGTTTTTGGCGCCTCCCTTTGACTGGGAGGTTAATTGTATACACAGTGCAGACGCATTGGGTGGGAACAGCAGAAAATTTTACTTCATATGAACTTTGCAGCCAACAGGATAGTAATGTTTAAAGCTGTATTTTATGGTCAATGTTTGTTGCAGTTTTATATTAATTGTTTTATTAATAGTAGCACTTTGATATTTCTGTAAATGTGAAGTGTGTTTTAAATACAATTTATCATTAGTAGAAGTAGTCATAGTAAAGTGGACTTGGAGGTATCTTCCCCAGCTGCACCCCCGTTCAAAAACAAAAAAAAAATGTGAGCCATCTTTGTAAAGTTTGTTTCCAAAGAGAATTAACATTTTTAGATCAATATCTGAACCCAAGACGAGTGAAAAGGAGGTTATTTTTAAGTCAGTTTGAATCCAAAGTGAGATCCCTCCACGCAAGTTTTTCATTTAGTTGAGCTTCCATTTAAGTTCAACAAAGAAACATTTAATTTTTCTTTAGGATCAATAAAGTATTTTTGAATTTGAATCTTGTCTTCAACTCAAACATCAAGACAAACTCACTTACTTCATGTCCCAACCCAGGATTTGTACCACCAATCATCATCAACTTTAGGTTTGGTCATTTGAAATATGCTTTATTACTTATTAAATCTAATTTACTTAGCCTCACTCTAAACTATACATTTAAAAAGTGAGTGAACAGCTATGAAATGACTGTCGATCATTGTTTCATATGATATGTTCGACTCAGCTCTTCTGTATATCTATTGACACCCTGGAGATCCGTATATTTGAATTTCAAGCATCCTACTCTCAATGTGTGGCACCTAAAAGCCTATCCAGCTGAGGAGTCAAAGAAAGGCAGTACCCACCACTCCAATCCGGATCGGTTGATGTCGTCCCACCAGCAGTCGCTTGGCTCACCCAGATTCTCAGGTACAGGCTGGCACTCAAAAGACCACAGTCGGTCCGAGCCTTCCTTCTCACTGAAGTAGCTCCTGATGGCAACCAGGAGCTCTCCATGGGGGCACTGGAAGTTGAAGCCTTGGCGGTAGCCATTCACCCAACCCATGTCATAATGGTCGTATGGCTGAGCTGCCACTGTGGCCAGCAAAGACAAGACAGACGCCAGCAGAGCAGGATTCATGTCGACGACCAGAGTCTGTCTGCTGTACTGCCTCACAGCTGTCTCACTTTAAGCTCCACTGAGCCTTTTTGTTGTCCAGATGTTTCGGATCCTGGAGGGATGTGTAATTTGCTGGTCGCGGGACAATTCCAAACGTTGTCCTGACCTAACTTTTTAAGGTGGACTGCGTCGCAGAACACACACACCGAGTCTTTCTGCAGATAAGGGTTTACCTTAAGTGACATGCTTTTTCTGTTTCGATGCAATTCAGATATTTATGTGATGCTTTTGCCTGAATGGAAAAGTATGCTCACGTGTTAACCGCCTCGATCCTCATGTGGCAGGCTTTTACCGAGTGAATATTTTAACACTTTGCAGGCGTTTTAGGGGACAGTTTTGTGGAAACTGAGAAGCAGTAATATTGACAAGATGTACTGAAATTAGATCAGCTGCAGTTAGGGTCGAAAGAGACAGCTCAGTCCATAATTTAGACCATCATTACCTAAATTTGTTCCATTACATCACAATCAACATGTAATTATACTTCACAGTACTTTTGGATTTCCCACCAGGCAATGCTGAAATGTCTAAATGTTGGTTTAGTTTTTAACCACACTTTCGTGTTTGCATGTAAGCCCCATTTATACAAAAGAAAATCCAAATCATAAGAGCAAATGTATGAGGATTACAGCTGTTTTTGTGCATGCAACACTGAAGCCGTCCTTTGGTCAGAAGAACATTGGGCAAGAAAGAGTTAGCTCCGGTTGCACTAATCAGCCATCATTTCCTTTGTGGAGAGACGTCCAACTGATTCCCAAGCAAAGATTGCTCCCATCAACTCTGACCAGCTTCCCAGTCCATGCTGAAGAAAAGAATCCCCATAACATCATGTTGCCACTACCTTGTTTTACTGTTGGGACAGGACGCTTAGAGTCCTGTCCCATCAATGTTAGTTCTCTTGGGGAGGTCACAAATTAGACCATGACCATCTAGTGAGAGTTGGTCATGAGTAATCATGGTGGAGCACTAATGAGCAAATGATCCAGCTCGGGCTAAACCAGTCAAAAAGAAAACCAGTCATATATCAAATTGAATCAAAATATTCACCTATGTCCTTTTCGTTCCATCCAAGAAAACCCTGGGAAAAAAAACCTTGGACAGCCTCCAGAGCTACATCGATAAGTATTGGCAAATACGGTGTTGATATCCTTGTTGCTATTGACCAGAAGCTAACCAGCTTTGAGGCCAGACTGACCTTTGTGAAGTCCTCAACAAGGAACTCTCACTAGCTCTGAGAGGATTGTTAGAGCATAGCCAACAGCAAGTGGCAAAACGGCTCCCCAACGACAAAAGGAATAAAACAAAGCCATGCCATGACATGCCCAATATTAAGGCGAGAAGCAAACATATTGTTTTGTCTTTCGATGGAGATCATGCAAGATTTCCTCCAGCAGAAGCTTCCAGGCTTAAAAGCATGTACAGCTGTCAAATATTACAGTAACACAAAAAGGCATGAAGACTTTCTCTTCTCCCCTTCTTCTCCACTTCCACAAAATCTCATTCATACATTTGGAGGTTTTAGTTGTAACAGGAAAAAAAAAACAAAAAAACTGGATGTATAAACTTATAGCTAGCAATGCTGTAAATAAGAACCTGGAGTCACATTTTAGCATGGTGAGGCTAGCAAAAAAACAAAAGAAAAAACAACGGCATTAAAAAGTTAGCACAACATAAACAACAGGTTTTGTAATTGTCGTTTAGGAGTGTATCCAGGTGACGGTCCTGTTAAATGCACGACTCCTTCGTCTTGAGAGCAGAAAGCAACACAAACTACAAAAGAAAACCCCAAAAGGACGATCCAAGAAAACAGTGCGAGAAGACAAAAGCGGGGGACCGCAGAACCCACAATACAAAACCATGAGAGGATAACATGGTAGTTTGTCATTTTTTGATGAGTTCATTTTCTTCCTTCTGGTCTTTTTCCACTGAGCTCTGCATGTGACACTCTAAAAATGCCTCTGTGTGCAGATTGTAGGTTTTCCTTTTTTTGTAACAGTTTTAAAAATGCCCTATATTACGTCCTTACACTCAAAGGGATATTGGGTAATATAGAGAGATAGAGACTTAAACATGTAGGCTGGCTACATGAGCATAAGTAACGTATCTGAAGAGGTCAGTTAAAAATAAAAATCAAGCTAAATCACCTCAGCTTATATGTATAGTCTCCCTTTTCTGTTTTGTTCAAAAGTTATCTTTACCTGAGAAACTGCTCTTACATGGAAATAAGACTTAGCTATTCTAGCTACAGATGCTAAGTAGCTAACAAACATTAGCTTATCCAGTTAGCTCGTGTACATTTGGTTAAGAAAAGTCATGAAGCTTCCCTCTTAAAATGGAAATAGTTCTAGAATTTTGTACCAAGAATAAGAATGACAACATACCTGGAGTGTTTCAATGATTTTTTTCAGTCACATCTGAGAAATCCTTTAATCTCCATGGCAACATTCAGCTGTCCAAAATACCTGTAGTTGGACAAGAGACTGTGACGACTTCCTGAAGGCGGAGTTTCAGAAAGAGCAGAAGTCAAATTTCCTTTAAGTCATATTTGATAAGAGGCATTTTAACAACTGAACATAGTTGCATAATTGTGCTATAAAATGGCATTATGTGACATAATACTGCCCCTTTAAAATATGCTTTTGTAGATTCTTTGTCGTCCAGAACACGACAATCCTAAATCGTGGAGTAGAAGGCAACAGGACTTCTTCTCTTGATTCGTGAAGACATTTTGCCGCATCCAAAAGACTTCTTCACTTCAAAACTGAAGGAGTCTTTTGGATGAGGAATTTAAATATATTCAATTAAGTTAGTTTAATTTAATTACGCTTTTAATCATCATGTTAAATTGTGTTGGTTGTCCTTGAGCATAAAATATTAGCTTGGTAACAGTAAGGCCAGCACTCTTATAGGCCAGCACTGTTATACTATATCGTGTAGTATTTGCCTCTTTGACAGTAACATCTCTATTGTAATTTGCACGTTTTATCATCCCGCTTTGGAAGCACTCGAAGAGTTCAGCTGCAGCAGCAGATGACCTCCAGTTAATACTTCAAACACGATGTTCCTTTCTCCTAATCATGTTTCCATGTTGACTGATGACGACAGGAACCTATTTGATCGCCGCGCGCCTGAGAATCTGATCTTGTGTGAGAGATCATCCTCAAAGTAGCTAAAAATAAACGGTAGCACTGCTTAAAGAATGGTGTCTGTGAGTCACTGCAAGAGGAGATCCACAAACATCAAAATGGAGCAGATACGGGGGAGGTATTTTTAGATGCTGCCGCCGTCTATTTAAAATTCCTCTATTTAGAGCAGTTCTGGTCACCATTTGAGAATTTAGGGCTCCATTTAAAAAAAAAAAAAAAAAAGCACTTTGATCTGACTCTGACATCCTAGCTTCTGCGAGCCGGAGATCACGCTGCAGAGGAAGCTGGGCCTGTAACTGGAAGCCGCCTCCGCGGTGTCCTGATCGGCTTGCTGAGATCCAACCCTATCAAAAGTGCGGCTGATCTGGCAAATGAAAATATAGAGTGACTTTCAAAGTACACAAAAGCAAGCAGGAGGAAGTCTAGCTCGGATGTTCGCTTGCAGCCTATTGACTGTCAGGTGAACGAAGAGAAGGTTTCGAGCTTTTCGTTTGAGCTTTTCGTTTTTTATAAGTGAATACCCATCTTTACTGAGGGTAAATATTTTGAAACTACAGGGCACATCTGCTTTTCGTCACGTAAAACCCAGAGCTGAGATACTGCAGGCTTCATGTAAACACTCAGAGGGGCCTCACCTAACATCTTGCACCTCTTCAGACACTTTCACACGACATCAGGTGGAAAAATAAAGGAAGCAGGAAATACTTTTGCATACTTCCACACACCGCCTCAAAATAAACGTATAATAGGAAGCGTCCCACTTCCTATTGGGACGCCTCACAAATTATTTCTGTAACATCTCCAAATGCAAATCTTAGACAAAGATGACAGTCATCCACTCGACTATAAGCGCACAATAAACTTCAACGCCTTTGTGCTCCACCACAACGTTTGACGTTCAAATGAGTCAGATAAAATCCCTCCTGTACATACAGGCAGCCTGGCCACTAAATTCCCCCCAATAAATATCTGGACAAGTACGTGTTTAAGTGCAGTAGTTTTCAAAGGCCTCGTGTACTTATAATTAACTTCCAGAATTGAGATTTTCTTTTGTTATCCGTCAACACGGCTGCCAGGCTTTTTGAAGGTCTTGCAAAATTATTCATGTTCCTCGAACATTTCCTTGTCTTGTCGCGTTACAACCCCAAATGTGAATGCGTTTTATTGCAGCTTCATGTAATAAACCAACACTGAGTTGTTTGTTATTGTAAAGTGGAAGAAAATGAGGCATGCTTTAAAAATAAACTTGCAATGAAAATCTGCTAAAAAAAAATAAAAAATAAAAAAAAGGTTTTCTTGCAGTAATCCAGTGCAACGAACTGCCTTTAGAAATCACCTAATTAGAAAATATGAACCACCAAAACCAAGATGCGTAATTTAATCTCAGTATTAATCCAGCTATTATTATAGTAAAGGCCTTAGAAGATTGTTGGAGAACATTAGAGAACAAAGAGCATTATGAAGACTAAGGGAATAGAGCAAGCAGTTAAATTGTGGAGCAGGTCAAATTAAGGTTACAGGTTATAGAACTATGTTCCCGTTTTGGAGCATCTTACAAAAATCTTATAGCTCAGTCATGTAAAAATAAAAAGAGAGTATGGCATAATGCAAACCTGTTAAAGAAACGGCAAAGCATGCCATGGCACTAGTAGACCCAAAAGTTATTAAAAGCAAGCTGATTTACTGTAATTCTGTTATTGTTCTAACAGTATAAAGATACAGCAGCATAGAGTTAAGTCAGTGAGGTCATTCACTCTGCTGTAAACAAAAATGATGTCAAACAGGCGGTCCCTGTTTAAGGCCTATTTGGTGCCACTCAGAAAATCTCAGTAAAAGTGATCATTTCACATGTAATTCAGAACAAGGATATTCTCTGATAAAATACTTGTTCTGAATTACATGTGAAATGATCACTTTTACTGAGATTTTCACATGTAATTCAGAACAAGGATATTCTCTGATAAAA
>CAEGAE010014638.1:0-38926 GCA_903067095.1 Girardinus metallicus | reverse complement strand
GTCATGCTTATCGGTGTCTCTCATGGTATGAGGTAGGCTATATAGCTCCAAGGGTCTTGCCTAAGGACCCACACTGCACAGCTCAATTGCACTGTTGTAACTTGCCCCAGCCCCAGCCTGGATTCGAACCCCCGGTCTCCCGGGTGGTAGACTGGTGTCTTACCCACTGAGCTATACAGTCAGCTATATATATATATATATGTATATATTTTATATGTATACTTATTCGGCAAATGTGTTTCCATCTCCACTTCAGCGTCCTAATGCTTACTTGGAAAAGCAAAAAAAAAAACATTTCAAGCTAACATAAAAATCTTTTTGAAAAATTGTGGAAGTTATTTCGAATGTTGCTGTTTGCATCAACCTTTTCTAATGCCACATATCAAAATGAGGCTAAAACTGTGGATTTTGAATTTATCATATCAGTTCAGCACAATCGTAATTCTGCGTAGTTAATAGGCTTTTGATTAGAAACAGCATCTAAGACACTTAAAAAGGTTTATTTGTATTGGGGAAAAATTGTAAGTCCTCTTAGATATATATTTGTATCTTGTTAATCTTTACATCTTAATCACTTTTGTGTTGTACAGTTTCCCATATTATAAAGTAGTTGGATCAATATACACATGCAATTAATGACAACAAAGTTGTGCGTAAACTGTGTACATGGTGTATAATTTTAAAATATATAATAGAGTCTGACTTTGCATGTAAAACGTTTTCAGTTCTGTTTTCCCACTTCTCCCCTCTTTAACAGCCTTTGCACCTCTCTCTTCTTCCCACATATAGATATGAGGAAGGTCATATTTACATCTATGTGCATATGTAGATGAGAGAGTGTAAAGGGAGGAGTCTGCCATTCCCTCATGTGCACTCAATTTCACACTCACTGTACAAAGAGAATGTGATTGGATTCTTGAGTACACACAGTTCCATACATCTGGATTGATTTGTACGTACAACAGAAGCCCTCTCAAGGCTAGCCCAGATATTTAGCAAAACAGATTTCTTCTCCGTTTCCACCAAACACCCACATGCAACAGGTTTTTTTTTACAGAGCATATTAAAAACGATTTTTAAAAAGCTTGAGATGTATATATATAAAACCACTTGGATGCTTGAATGTTGAAGCCCTTCACAACTTTTGCAACCACTGATTAGCTAATGATTAGCTGTGAATAGCTAATGATTAGCAGCTCGACGCTTAGTCTAATGTTTGAGCTTCCTTTTTTCTAAACTCAACTCAGATCAATTGCTTGATCGTTTATTTCCATTTCCATTAATCCCAAAATGAAATGAGATCAAAGACTCTATCTGGCTATCTACTTAGCAATCCAACTAAGTAGCATGTAGCAAGGTAGCAGATAGCTAGCAAGCTACATTTTGATTACCTCTAATGAAAAATTTAAATAAAACTTTAATTTTATTTCAGAAAACTCCAAAAAGGAGCCTTCTGGAAGCCTTTGGGACATTACTAACAGAGTGCAGAAGGTTAGGTTCAAAATTTATGCTAAACACTGTAGGACGTCCACAGCAACCATCTTGTTAGAGCAGGGGTTAGACTCTATGACTTGGATTTTCAATGACGCAAGATTAAAATGTCTGCCAGTACAGTAAAACCATATGTTTTATATAGTATTAAGTTGAATTTGAGTTTAATGTTTGGCATTTTGATTCATTCACCGCAAATATTTTTAGATCCTTATAATTGACTTAATTTGAAGTCTAAGCTCAGACCTTTAGACCAGGCAGTTTTTCTGGATTTAGATATAAAATCAGATCTATATACACAACCGAAAATACGGTTTTCAGTTGTGTTTCTTCAATAGTTGAAGTCATGTCTGTTGCACACTCAGAGACAGCATATTTAGTGATTAACAATCAAACTTTTAGACACTTTAAGTCATTCCGTACTTAGCAATAATCAGTTAAAGTAAAAACAAAAACACATTGTGCTTGTTTACCCATATCTCAGACAGGAACTCATTAGTAAAGATATGTAGACTCTTTTTATTCCATTACGTGTGGTTGCTTTTTAAGACAGTTTCAAATGGAGAAAAGCCACAGTCTTGAAAATAGAGGTTTGGACAAGTGAAAATTGGCACTGAAGCTGTTTTATTTTGCCTTGAGGGAACCTGCTGCAAAGCCAGTTCTGCCCTATTCCCTCTCCCCTGGTCAAGTGCTTGTTCTGACTCCTGTCAGTCATCTTGATAAGAGGTTTGACTTGAAACAGCATCTTGCCTCAGGCTGTGGTAGGAAACGATTGTGAATACAACACAGACAATAAGCAAGCAAAGGGTGAATTTACCAACTTGTTTTAACACTGTAGAAACAAAACAGATTTGTCTGGGTTTCTTCTTTTTTTTATCTTCCTGCTTAATTTTCATAAATCTTCCCATTAAATTACAGCTGGGACTAAAATGTGGAAATTGACAATATTTTCAATTTACACATTTTTTTTAAAACTTTTTTAGGTTCTTCCATTTCTTAAGAAAAAGACTAATTGTAAAAGTGATAGTACTCATTTGTATGACCAGCAGAGGGCAGCATTGCTATTGTTTGCTTGGCCTTTCATCACACCACCCTCTACCTCTGCAGACAGCTCTGTACTGCTGGTAGCGTGTTACGTCGTACTGACTGAAAGGTTTTGTAAAGGGGGGGATGAAATAATGAGTGACAGGGGGTTAGATAACAGGAGCAAAAAGGATGAAGCAACACTGACTGACTGATGGGCAAGAGCAGAGAAACTTAGACGCTGTAATTTGCTGCCGATCTGACGGGCGCCAGAAGATTAAAAATGAAATGCCTGATTTAATTTGTGTTACTTTCACAGTCACTTTGCGCTGTGTTTCATTATCAAAGTGTCATATCCCCTGTATTAAAGCTATCACAATCAAATATCACACTTCTCTCTCTATCTCCATGTCTTGCTTTAATAGTGATAAGAAAAACATAGCTGAATTAAAACAGAAAAAGATTTGATTGAATTCCTATTAAAAATCAAAACCAATCTTACACTACCTCAATTTGTTACTTAAGATTACATGTTTTACTACATATGACCTTAAAGGATAATAATAATAATGATAATTTGTTTAGTGTATCTATAATTGTATGGGTAATGTCCGTAATGTGTGGAATATTTTTTCGTGCTTGTCTCCATTTAAAGAAATAAGAAATGTCATCGACTGATACTTGAGCGTTCGGCTCAGACCCATGTCAGTGCCAGAAAACGTCCAAGCTCTACTGTGTTGCAAAAAAAAAAAAAAAAAAAAAAAAGACAGAAGAGGTTTTCATATCTTCAAACTAATCAGCAGACTTTTAAACCTCCAGCTAGAGGGCCCCCTGCTGGTCACATTCGTCTTGAGCATTATCTTGAATGTTAGTGTGTAAAGCAAATGGTTATCTGCCTGATTTCTGTACTACTTCTTACACACATTTGCACGAAGATACTGACAGATTGTGATGATGCTGATGGAACCACACTGACCTCGTCATGAACGTGGAATTCATGTGCTACTCTGAAAGTTGAGTTTTGCGAGATTCTTTCTGTGGCTGTCACATTAATAAACCACAGAAAATCTTCCCTCATATGTTTTCATCATAAACCTTTTCTCTGGCTCTGTCCATAAAGTACTGCAATGCTGACCCTCCTCCACCTGTTGCTATATATAATGTAGACACACACCATATATATATATATATATATATATATATATATATATATATATATAGAGAGAGAGAGAGATACACATAAGTATATGTACGCTAGTAAGTGTGCTTAATATTTAAGATGCACTTCTACACCGAATAGTGCATTTATGCTGTGTTTGGGATGACAACATTTTTACTAGAACTCTGACGTCATGATAAAATTGTATGTGCTACAATAAGAGATGTGTTGTAAAGCATTCATTTTGAAATAGTCTGACTGTATCTAAGTCTCATACTGGTTGGACCTGGGTGTAACAGATTTACTGTAAAATGCACTGAAACTGTTCATGAGCTGTGCACCGTGCGAGTTTATACGACCTTGTTTGAAAGTTTTCCGTGAAACAGTTCAACAGAAAAAGTCCAAACTCCCAACTAGACACCACATCAAACCTTCTTTTGACTTTTGCTTTTTCTTCTTCTTCTTCTTCTCCCTGCAACTTGTCTACTTATTTATTCCAATCTCAGAACACCATGTTCCCACAGCATATTTCTCTTGAATATTTCACTACATGCTCTCTCTCTCCACCCCCTCTGACTCTCAGTCTGCATTTTACAATATTTATTTAATCCAGGAATAATTTTTTTTTTCATCGAATTACAGCAAAATGGCTACAGCTGTAATCAGAGGATAAGTAGCAGCCGACATGGCAGGTGTTTGAAGGGAGATAAGGCGAGAACCATTGTGAAACCTTTCCTTCCTCCCGTTTAAATGTTTTGGGGGGCTTCAACTTCCTTGTTTGATTTGTTACCTACAGCTTCCCTGAGAGCTGTCAGACGGGAGATAGCTAGAGTTTCTCTTCAGGGCTGTTTCTCAGGGCTATGTGTTTATTCCGTCCTTCAGATGTTAGGGGTCTTGGATTTTTTCCGGAGCCACCTTCATGATCTGATCAGACGAATGCTTCCCAATAACGGCATTCCAAACCAACGGAACTCCCGTTTTAGCTGTTTCACCTCAACAGCTAGCCACTGCACAACCAAAAAGAAAAGAAAATCTTATCCACAATGACACACAGATACAAGTGTACCCACACTTGTATCTCAGGTGGCAGTTGGTAATTATATCACAGTTTGGTTCTGCAAAGTCCTCCAGAGAAGCTAACGCCAGTGTGTCCATGTTTGATTTTTGGCTCCAGCACTCACAGACAGAAAACAGCTTCTGCCATGCTCTTAGTCCTCCCTTATTGAGCCAATAAAAAAAATAAAATGTTGTGTGTGTGAGTGTGTGTATGTGGTGGGGACAGTGTTCCTCTGTTGAGGCTGTTACTGCACAGCAGTCTCATTTTTATTACCTCCCAAGACACAATGGACGCCAAGAGAAAACATCAGAGCCCACACTGTCTTCTTTGCTTCCTTTCTTTTAAATTAAAGTGATATCTCATTGCTGTACAATAGACCAGCTTTCAACAGCTGTGTAGAAGAATAATAGCGATTGTTGCCAAGCTTGAATGGATGTGGCCGCCTTTTTTGCAAGACAGTTTTTTTAAGGATCTGAACATTGGGATTATAGACGTTTTAGACTTTAATAGTCTCAAAGGTTTTTGCCAGACTCACAGTAATACAATGCAACCCATTAAATTTGCCATTTGGCTCAAGAACATGACTGACAGCTCAGTGTGTTTCCCCAGCCCCCAACTACACTAGGTTTTAATTCATTATCTATTTACTAGAGTTAAATTTGACTCACCCAGGCCTACAGAAGCAAAACCTAAACCATTGACATTGCATCCGTGTTCTACAACAATGTCAGACTTGTTTGGTTACATTTCTTAGTTTGCTGTAGCAATAATCCTAATAACATTGAAACATTGCCATATATAAGGTGACAAATATTTAAGGTAAATTGCATTTGTGAGTTGAACAGTGGAGATGAGTACATTGGATAAAATTCTTGCCACACCTTCTCTACCAATGGCAAACAGCTTTTGCTGGAAGCAATAGCTGCAAACCACAAATGCATTTTATTGCCAATAAATCATCGAAAGGGAAGCAAGTGTTCCAACAACAGCAGGCTAAAATATCTCAAAAATGGCTTAAAATGAGGAAAAGCAAACAAACATTTTGGAGTCACTTATAGTAGCAAAAAAAGCAGAACTAGAAGAAGTTTATAAAGGGGCAAAATTGTTTTAACCGCATTGTAAAGTCGTGTTGACAGATGCTGGATAGCGCTACGCAAGACAGATTTCACTTTAGCAAGAAACCTTAAGTGCTTTTCACCAGTGGACATCTCTTGATTTGCCTTTCATCGCCTCTTCCGTTTCTGGAAGTAACAGGCTTATAAGTTGTACACAGTACAGTCGCACTGATGGGACAGATAAAGTCACTAATGGGTGTGTGAGAGTCTGGCCCCACCCTTGATGCTCCATGTTTGGGTCGTTGCTGCTTGATGATCCAAACATGTCCCTTATTATGCCATGTGAGTTATTTTGGTCATGTCCCAAAGTGGGAATTGCAGAAAAACTGCCTGGAGTTTAGTGGTCTGCTTTCCACTTCCATGCAGAGACAATGGCTGAAAGTGAGGATCCCCTGACACATCCATCTGTAGAAGTTGCCCTTGTTTTTGAAGTATGTAGTGGAGGGACAGTGATCCAACAGAGTGCAAATCTGTTCTGGGTGAAGTACAACATGAGGGGTTAGACATCATTGAGGCCCTAATATGGAATTGACCAAATCCCCAAGAAGCGCTCAAGACTTTTACCTTCTTTAACCACAGAAGTTTTCAGTTGCAATGAAAAGTTGAAGTATCCTAACATGAGGAGACCAAAGAATGACCACAACACAAGTTCCTTAGATTACTATGGTAACCTAAGCATTACTGTGTTTCAGAATCATCCGAATCTAGTTTTGGAGATGAACACAAACTTTTTCACAATTCCTTTTTCTTGATGGACACAAGCTGTGTTTCCTTTACAAATGTGCGCAGTCTTCTGATAATGTAAAAAAAAAACACAATTTTACAATTGCGGTATTGCCATTAAATAAAAAGACACATTAAAATCACACATGAATGATAAGTCATAAAAAACATGCTTTGCCATGATCCTCCAGCTACTTCCTGTCATATTCTTCTTCATGGTTTGTGCCATTTGCAACATCCGGTTATTGATCATGTGCCTCGTGATGCAAAACAGTGTTTCCATTGCAGTCCAATCCCTATATGGCCCAAAAACCACCTAATGAAAGAGATTTTTTTTTTTAAAATAGGTGTGTTACTATTAAGCAAATTTATTTTCAAAATATCAAATTGTGCAATTTTATGGTTAACAGAAACAGCTATATTTAGAGAAAAAGAAAGAAAAGTGAGTAGAAGCTCGGTGACCATCTCACCATCTCGTATCTCCACGTATCACTTATTTAACTTAGCTGGGCATTAAAAGCAAGCCAAATGGGACACTTTTGATCACCGTTTTGACATCAAACATTTGTTACCTCTCTTGTACATTAGAACAACAGTAAACAGGGTCTAAATGCAGTTCTTGCAAAGTTGTCAAAGAGCAGTTGACAGGGTTGCAGCATGATAAACAAATCAGAAATGTCAGGAGTGTTTGCCATGCAAATTCAACATGCGTTCTCCCTTTGTCTTCTACAAGTTGCTTTAATCCTCCTCCGTCTGAAGTCGGAGCGAAGAAAATAGACAAAGGTTTGTTTTCTAGCTGGCAGGGCTTCTGGAACTGCTGCCGCTAATTGACACTCACAAGATTTGTAAGTCGGAGCAAAGGCAAACATGTCATAAAACTTTAATGATCAAACAATAGTAGCACTGCTGTCTCACTGTGAACAAACGGCATCGACGCTCCGAGGCTCAGGTTAAAATTCTTAACAGCATGGCTACGTTTGGAAATTTAAGGCATAGTTCAGTTACAGTAAGGTCAGAGGTCATAATTCAGCAGTATGAATGAGAATGAGCATGTTTGCCAAACAGCTTCATGAACCCCAAGACATTTAGGAAAGTACTGTGTACTCTGACAAGACAAAAGTAGAACTTTGTGAAAGCTGTGTGTCATGTTATGGCATAAAACTGACAGCGTTTTAGAAAAAGAACATGTGCTGTCAGGTGTGGCATGACCATAACACAGAACACAAATGCTTTAGTTATCACAACAGGTAACTAGCAATGAGTCTGTTTTAATTCAGCCAGACTGTTGATGGGAGTTGTTGCTGCCATGGTGCATTTGGTTGGTGTGAATAGCTTTCATGTCTTTATAACTGAAATCATAGTTAGGGATGCATCGATCAGCTTTTTTCATTTCCGATACCGGATTAGCCATTCTTCCCAACAACTGATTGTGTTTTCCAGGACATGATACTGTGAAATATTGTCTCTGCTCCCTGGATATTGATATGTCAGAATGTCAGCCATAGTCTTCTGTCAGAGGATACACCAGACTCATTGCAATATTGACTGCTACTAACAACCCTTCCTGCTCACAGCATCAGCATCCAGAACATTTCCATTCATCATATAATTGTGAAACTTAACATTTTGAAAATAAATTTGCTTAATGAAAGAACAGTAATTTATTGGCCGTATTGAAATTGGTTTATTTAGCAAAACTGCAATGGAAATGATTTTTTCCACATCACACGAGTCACATGGTCAGCAACAGAATGTTACTATTGGCACAAACCACAGAGAAGACGACAGGAAGTAGTTGCAAAGGTGATGACGCGGCTTGTTATTGTGTGAACAAACTTATTCACGTGTCATTTTAACTGCCTTTCTTATTTCATGGAAACACCGCAATTATGAAGTTGTGTTTTTTTTACATTAGCAGAACACTGGCAGAATTTGTGCATGTTTGTAATGGAAACAGCTAGTGACTCCTTGAGGATACTTGGATAGCATGAGTACCATTTAACAACAACATCTAATGTCCATTTGGGTTATAAGAAAGTATTTTTGAATTGAATTAAATATTTAACTTAATCCAGTGATACATGTCATCTAAGTTTGACAAAAAAGCAAAAACAGAAAATCTGCAAGAGGAAAAAATATCTAATTTCACACCACATTTTCAGGTATTGTTAAAAAATTCTTAAAACTATGTATCTTTTCCCTCATGCTGTGCAATTTTATTTATGTTAAGAAACTAACCATCACAAAACTAAATTAAATTCCAATAAATTACATGGATGTGTAATTCACAGTAAAAAGTGAAAAAGTTCCTTGTGCTAACCTCAAAAAGTCACATTCAGTCAGGCAGCAGCTCCTAATGAAGTGAATCCAGATTTCCACATCTCTCTCCAGCCTCCTGCTTTTCTCCCTCTTTGTCTAAGCCAATCGGATTCCTGTTCTCTCTGTTGCCCACCCCACCTGCTGCTGCTCTCTGGACTCCTCTGAAGAAAGCTCATCTAAGAGTTCCTGCAAAACTCGATAGTTTTTTTTTTTTTTTTAATGGTCGGAAGAAGCGCTGAAGCTTCTTCCCAAGCGCTTTGATGCAAGACTTTACATCTAACCCCCTTCACAGAAAGTTAGAGTTCAGTTCCATGAAGCCTGCTTGCACTTATCCGAATAATTCTTTGGAGACTCATCTTTTGGTGGAGGACTATCAAAGCAAGTCTTCAAAACGGGATATTATTATGTGCTGGATTTCACAGCCATGCAATATGCACAGACAACCTGCTTTTTTTTTTATTCACCCTGCAGCAAGCGTGATGGATGGCTGTGCAGCTGCTAAAAGACAGAGAAAAAGAAATCGACATTAAATATACAAGGACTCAAACACACACACACACACACACATTCTCACACGTGCAGAGCAAACCTGCATGAGGTTCAACAGCGAACTGTAGCGCCTGACAGAGTAGGATTGCCTCTAATTGGAATGCCAACATTCAGAATTCTAATGATACTGAAAGCCTTTTAACAGTCACTTGATAGGAAAAATGCCTCTCTGTAGGTGTTACCTGAGCTGGGTTTCAGAACGCCGTCTCTCCCTTTTGTCCTTTGAAGAAATGATTGTCATTTGACGGATGTTATTTGAGGAAAATTACAGATGAAACATTGGGAGCTTTGAGTCCACCTGCCTCCCCTCACATGGAAAACATTTCAGTAAATAAAAGGAGAGAGCTCTTGGTATTTTTTCTTTCTTTTGCAAGTGATTCACCTAAAAAAAGCCTATCAATTAACGGCCTAGCCAAGATAACTGTTAGCTGATCGCCATGACGATTTGATATCACGCTTCACCTTGACCTTCCTCACTTCCTGCGTCCGTCATGACCGGACCAGATTCATGAGACACGTTTCAGTCTCTGTCTTTTTAGTTCAGAAAAATAAATTCTCACACTTTCGAACTTTACATATTTTATCTTGATAAAACAATGAACAGGGTTTTTTGTAATGGTGAAGATTTTAGTCATGTCTCAGTTGAATTAGGTCCAAGACTTTGACTAGGCCATTTTAACACATGTTTTGAGATGGACTATCTCAGAGTGTTTTCATATCTGATAGTCCAGTAGACTCAGTTACATTGTCAGCTAGTGAGGTTTGATTCTCACTGCACTGAGTTAACCCTTTGAAAAAACTGTTCCCCCCCCTTGCCTGTGGTGGCGCTGCACCAGAAACCACTGAAGGAAACAGCATGAAAACCTCTAAAGAAGTCACTGAGTACAACTTCCTTATTTACACTGTAAGCAAATATTGAGTGCTGCTATTTTTCAGCAGTTGTTGTAAATGAAACAAGGAAACTTCTGCCTTTGGCATAAGACTACAAGTCCTTTCAAACTGCCCCCTGTTTTGTTTGTATTTACCCAGAATGTCTTGTTTTTCTGCTTTACTCAAACTCTGGAGAGTGAACTCGGTTGCCGTTCAAATGTATCCTTGTGTAGATTTTTACCCTCCTTCCCGAGTTTCTCATTTTTTGCAAAAGCACAAATCCAACATGAACCTTCCTGCCTCCCTCCTGTGTTGGAGTTCTCCAAAACCACAATGCTTTCAATTGGTTGCCTGGAGTTTATTCAAGGATTCACACTTAAAGGGACTGAATACAAACTTGTAAAAAGGTCAAGGGGTATAAACATTTGTGTGGCTTCTCAAAGCGTTTTAATTAACAATATTGGAAAAAACGGCTTGAAACGCTAGGAGGCTGCCAAACATCTGACAAAAAGGAAACGGATTTGTGTGCTGAGGCGGTGAGAGGACCTTTAATCTTCTGTTCTGCTCATCTTGCAGTGAGAGGTGGGAGACAACAGGTGTAGAAACAAAATAAAAGAAAACAATGAAACATGTATGAATTAACAAGAGGAAGAAAATAAACACTCAGGTTTCATTTGTCAAAAAGCTCTCTCTCTGCTGTCAAGTCTTTGCAATTAGCAGCAACGGTTGTTTGGCCCATCTGTCCGCGGACGCAGACACGGTTACATCCACCGAAACAACACGACATCACCGATTGACACAGGTTTCTGTTCTCACTGACTTGACAGTTTAACCGGCGCAGATGTTGCTTTTATGCCCGACAGGGAATGTTGCAAACGGCGAAGGAATGAGCGAGAAAGGAGAGGGGAGAGAGGGATGTTGGGGTCAGGCCTGCCTCCTCTCCAGTTAATAGGCCTAGCTTGTAGCGTGCGCTTGACAGATTGAATTATCAAGCTGCCTGCATGGTCTGAAATCCCCCAGCAATATATCCTGGTTGACTATTAATGACCAGCTCCAGCCGTCTCCTCTCCTCCGCTGCCGGGCTCTCTGTTCTGCTCCAACCCTCTCCCCACCATCTCGGTGACTTAAAACATTAAGCAGAGAATTTCTTAGAGCCTGTGTGTCTCTTCCCATGCTGCTGGATGCTCTTTGGTCTTTCAAATGTAGTTTTCTCAAAAAAAAAAAAAAAAAAAACTTTGAAAACAAACCTTTCCAAGGGAAAAAGTTAAACTTTGAAAAATTCTCAACTCCGAGGCCCTAATTGCCTCTACGCAGCTGAGCTCTTTTGGTTCTGTTCTTCGAATCGACAAATATTGGGGAGGACTACGGGCCGGTGAGCAGCGGAGCGGATAATGACAAATACCGAAAACAGGATGAAGGTTGATCTCCTATCGCGGCACAATTCGTCGTGTGGACGACGTTTAATGAAGAATCAGTGAGGGTGAAGAAGCAGATGGCAGGACGAAGCTGCTGTGCAGCGCAGAGCCCATTAAGGGCCGCATCCTGAAAGCTGTTAGACTGCTCAACCACAAACACAAGCCTTCAACAATGCTTAATTTCAATATACGTTTGGTGCGTGAGCAGCTCACCTTGTAGCTATCCTCCTTCGTCTCACGTTTTTTCTTAAGAAACACCTGCTTTACATCAGCTTTTACATAAACTACATCACCGGCTGAAATACTTACACTCTGTTCTTACTAGAGCAGATGACTGAGACCTAATCACTTCGGATGGATTTTAACGGCAGGCCTTAAAGAGGCAGTATGATGTAAAATTGACTTTTGTTTGGCTTTACATCAAGTGTAATGTTACACCCTCAACAAATACATATATGGAGGGTCGCTTTGATTTTTCATACCTATTTGAAAAAACCTTTAAACTGCCATGGCAACCATACAGCTGTGGGACTGAGAACCACCTGCAACGACAACGCTCCTCCTCTGAGCTGCAGTTTCCAGCCTTCCAACTTTCCTCAGATCCTTCAGACTAACCAGCAGAAATTAGCAAACACCTGGTGGAACTGTGAACAGGCTTATCAGCTGAACAGGTGGAATCATACAGCCAGATCTCCCGCTAGACATGTGCCATCTTGTACGGCTCAAAATCTTGTATGGCCTAAAATCAGTATCATGATATACTGAATAGTTCACCTTGATAACCATAAACGGACGATAACATTAAACCCCCCCCCACTGAATTCATTAATTTCAGTGTCAAACGATTTTTGGTTTATCACCAAGGTCTATGATACTGCATATTTTTGTATGTAAGCATATGGCCAGTATTACCGATACCAATACTGATATATTTTTTTTTAAATTTGATGTTTCATCAAACTTCTGACCTTTAGGTGCTTTTGTGGTTTTTCCTAGGACAGAATTTGGACAAAGTTTATAAATATCTATAAAGTACTTTAATAACTTATGATTTGTGCGCATTTCTAAACAAGGTACAGAAAGAGCAAATTGAAACAAAATTGTGTTTGAGATAGAATAGGGAATATACATTATAAAAGCATTTATTATTTTATGTACTGCTTATATGGGGTTGCAGCTTTTCAATGGCAGTGGAGGAAGTGAATGGTCACAGTCTAAAAATATATTGGTATTGATAGGCAAAATCATCATTTGAAAAATATTTATTTACTCATGCTGTCTGATTCTCTGAACGCTAAAGTGTGACAAATAAGTAAAAACAGCAATACCACTTTTTTACGCCACTATATTCAGCAAGTAACGTTTTTTCCTTTTTGTTCTTTTAGGCATATTGCTGAGATGCTTTCGACTGTTTGCTTGTATTCTCTTCAGTTGAGCTCTCAAGGTCACTGCAGCCACAAAACAAAGCAAAACAAAAAAAAAGTCTCATGAAACGAAACTGAAATGCTCGGCATGGTTGGAAAAGCACCAAAGTCAAAGAGCTGTTATTTGATTTCTGGAAAGTCAGCCTTTTAAATGCGAGTCAGTTAACACAAATCTGTGTTTAACAGAGTCTCTGCAAAATGACCAGCACTTTTATGGAGAGGTGTTTTATCCGTAGCTCAACCCAGCAATTAAAAACAGCAACGGCATGCTGTTTACAGCCAGCCTGAGGTCCAGCCCGACTGAAACTAACTGCTGAAAAGACACCCTTTTGTCTGTAGCTGGCATATTTCTCAGTGTGAAACTGAGGCGGCTATGGCCATGATGGTGCAACCTCCCGCTGTGGCTAAAACCAGGCTGCCTGCTGGCTTCCTGACATTACTGTATAATCAGTGCTTACCATCGCTAGCATCAGTCAAATGCCCAGAAATAACACCCAGAAGTGTATATCTCGACATAATGGCTCAGATACAATGCATGCACTCTCACTGTCTCTCAAAGATACAAACCGGCGCGCGTGCCTGCCTAACACGCCGTGCATCACACTGAGGACAACAAATAGGCTTCCTTTTATTCGCCCACTTTCACACGTGCACACGCTCACAGCTTGTGTGTGGGCCATTGTGTGTGTGACAGAGAGTTGTATCGGTGGTTATCTGTGTATGCGCGGTCGGTACGTGTCGTCTTAAAATGCCAGCCGTGGGCGTTTAACTTGAAGATAAGATATTGAGAGATGTGATGGCAAAGGCTTTTGCAGACTTCGGGACACAGTGTGCGTCTAGATAAAAGTACAGAAGGGGTGTGCAGGCGTGTGTGCGGGTGTGTGTGTGTTGTGGGGATGGATGGAGTGAGGAGGGGGGGATTCACTGACAATAAAGAGCAAGAAAATTTAAGGGAAGAGGAAAAAAAGAGCATCTGATTCCAATTATTTCTTTTGGCTTGTCCTTGTGACAAGCGTCAGATAAGACTTTGACCATGAGGAAACCTACCTGACCCTCAGGACTGTTGACCCTTCTGAGACTGTAGATCTTATATTCTGGTTACACAGCTGCTGCTGAGTCCATAGGACATTCTTTTCATGTCTTTCTTTTGGACTCTTACTCTGTATAACATGGAAATCAAGAATTTTCAAAAAACCCTGAAGTAACTGATGTGCAACGTAGAATCAAATTCATTCCAGCTTTCAAATTGTCACAATTTATGAGATACTGACGTAAGATTTATTAAGGTGGTTGCAAGTTACAGTTAATTACATTTTAGGGCTATAGATTGCTGGACAATCTATTAGCTGTGTTTATAAAACACATAGAGCTGTGTTTTATGAACACAGCTCTATGTCAAAAGGCTACATTAAATTATAATTTTGATTTCTGTACTGTAAGGTTTCATTGAAATATTATGAACATGTATTATCTTATTGAAGTAACAGCAAATATTCACAGGTAAACATGTGAATATTGAGCAAATGGCTGGGAGGTTGTCTGTTCCTGTTACCATGAATGCTGACCCCCTCTTAGGGGGATTCTAGTCCAGACTCGGTTCAGTTGTGGACCAAAATTGCAATGTTTGTTACATTTTCAGCTCGACACTAAAACATCTGAAGAAGACAGTGAGCACAAGGTTTTTCTTCACAAAATGCAAACAAAAATGGAGTAGTGTCAGATTTTAGGCATGGTAGGATTTTTCTTTTGCCTTTGGTAAAAGACCACAAGCAATTTCTCCCGCTAATGCTAGACCTGCACAACTAATTACCGAGAATGTCTTGTGCTACAGTCTGCTTTCTGCTTTTGGCGCAGTCTCCGGTCCACTTGGCATTCACATACAAATTCAAACCGCACCAGAATTCACTTTTTTAGTCCACATCAAAGTTTAATTGCATGGCATCACTTCCCTAAACAAACCAGTCTGTCTCCGCCCTTCTGTCCAGTTGCCCTTCCTGTCCCTGATTCTGACCTGCCCCACTGGATTTGGACCTCCTGGCTTTTGACCCTCCGTCTGTCTGACCCTGAGATCTGGAACTGCCTGACCTGAATCTGGATTCCCTGGCGCTGAACCCTGGCCTGTCTGACTGTGAAAAAGCCAATTCCTCAATAAATACCAGCCTTTTCTGAATCTACTGCTCAGTTCCTGCGTCCATCTGTGCCTGAAACAGGTCAAGTTTTGTGCGGGTCAAATTGGTTTCAACAACCTGGGTTCACGAAGCGATATAAATCTGATGGTGCGTGAAATTTTTACGTTAACAGTGTTTACATATAATCTGTTGCATATGTTGTTAATCTAGTTAGCTTTGACAAAATAGAGATGCATTAAACCAATTGATCCCATGGTTTACTGCATCAAACACAAGTTCTATAAGGTCACATAAGTTTTCATGTTTAGTGTGGCTTGTTTCTCAACTACCAGCACAAGCTTATGGCTAACCAAATTATTTGCAGTTTTGTCCCCTATTGCAAATAATTTGAGAAATACCCATTTTAAGGTTACTGTAACAAGATATTAGGGGAATTAGATGAGACTCTCCTTCTGAAATTTTCTGTGCCAGTCTCTCTTTATGTGCTTCCTCTGTTTGCCTTTTTTTATTGGAAAAGAAAAACAAAGCCAGCAGCTAACTTCAACTAAATCCCAGTGCAAACAAATTGTGTGTGTGTGTTTGAATATACAGTGCCAGCCAAACATTTGGAAACATCTCTGCATTCAAAGCTGGTGAAGGTCTATGCATCCAGATCACAATATAATGTTTAATCAGTATGTTGTATTTTTATTTATTTTTCTATTTTGTTTTATTGTTTTATCTGTTAAATTAAAGGTTAAATAAAATAAAATAATAGTCTTAAAACACCTCTAACACCAAAACAACACTTCTTCTTTGGGTCCCATGTTGCTGGACAATATGGGACAACACTTCTTCTTTGGGTCCCATAAGGAGCAGTCAGTCCCCACAATGTGATGAGTGTTAATGTGGTTCTCCATAATGTATTGAATACAAGGTCACACACACACATAGTGTGTCTGTGTGTCTTCACAGGGACTTTTGATTGACTTTAAATCATTCATTTCCATAGCCTAACCTTAACCATTACCAGTACATAACTAACTTAAACTCAGTTCACACCTTAGTCCTAAACCTATCCCCAACCCTAAAACTGCACTTCTTCTTATGGGCCCCGGCCTTTGGGTTTCATGAGTGGGGGGTCAGTCCCCAGAACGTGACGTGTGTTAGCAATATCGTCCTCACAATATATCGCATACAAGAACACACACACATAAACACACACAAAAGCAAACCTTTTCCAAAGTAGGGCATGAGATTATCCCCCATCTCTTCATATTATGCAGACAGTTCTCAGAACCCAGCTATAGTGTAGAAAGGGCCCATGGGACCCTATTACCAGTGACACCATCCGAACCCTAAAGCTACACACAGTGCCAGAGAGGAAGCTAACACAGAGACAAAATGCAAAGCAAACATAAAGAGGAAGCAATGACAATCAGAAGGAAATGGTTGAACAGTAGCAAAAAGAAAATGATCATTAGAAGGGTGTCAAAATACCAACCAAGCAAAAACACAGACTTTAGAAAAAGGTCAGCAAAGAAATGTGATTTTTGGAGGAAAAAAGATAAACATTTGTTTTACTTTAGGGAGCATGTAGCGGAAAAGCCCTCTTAAGAATCTGAGATATGGCAGAGCAAAAATAGTTTACTTTAAATCATCTCCATGTTATTAAATGAAAAGCTGAAAACTTTAATGAGCCTGAATATATGATAGCTTGGATGGTTTGTAGGATTTGCCCTGCTTTCTCCACAGCTCGCTTTAACTTAATTGCAGTATTCCTTTCCAAGCCTTTGAATGTCTCTTAATTGGCTTTTTGACACACAGAAACTCAGTTGAGTGAGTCGGCTTGTGTGTGCGGGGGGGTGTGTGTGTGTGTGTAATCTGGATCATTTCATTCCTATATGATCCGTCTGAGTATCACTGTACATGTAATACAAGAACAAGTGGAAGGAGTGCGTCCCATTGTGTAGCCGTGGCGCTAACAGCGGCAGCGATGGCTTTCCCTCTCCATCGCTGTGTACAGTTGTTGAGACAGTCATTACTGTGACAGATGAGCCGAAGCTCGCTGCACTTTTTTTTCCTTCTTCCCTCAACAGGCAGATGTCTGCTCTTGATCTCCGTCTGTTGCCTTTTGTGTCGCCCCGCAACGAGTTAGCAGGAATATTTGCCGAGTCAATTAGCTAACAAGTAGCTAATGAGCAGATAAGGCCAATTAAGATAATAGTGATTGTGATGATGGTAATTATGACAATGAGGCTGGTGAGCCACCAGGTCAGCTTTAGGAAAGCAAATGAATCCAAAGCAGAGAAAGAAAAAAAAAAAACACTGAATGTACAACCACAGTTAAAGAAACACATCAAGCGTTTTCTAGTTTTCATGACCCGAAAGTGAAAAGGTTGTTGCTATCAGATTTCTTCTCCTTGCACTTTTTTGTCACCGGTAAATATTTTTGTCAATCATTCCTATGTATACGCTGCTCACATCCTCCCCTTTGATCTCTGATACACTACAGCGGGTTCACCACAACGTAGCCTGCCATTGAATGCTAATGATAGTTAGCATGGCCACCAATGACAGCAGATAAGCGATTTTGCTGTAATTCTCCTACTGGCTGTGATTGGTCGGGAGCGGTGCGTTTCTTCAGATGGCAACAGCAGCTCAGGGAGGAGGAGGAGATCGACCTTTTCACAGATCGCCTGTCTCATATTATACCATTCCTATGTGGTTATAGTTTTACCAATTTTGGAAAAAAAAATGTTTTTTTGTAAAAATTACATACTGCAGCTTTAATGACAAATTGTTTTTCATTTTCTTGACACATTGTATTTACTATTTTGTGTTTTCTTTGTTATTTTTGGTGTTCGCATGTCTCCTTTGGGTTTTCTTTTGCTTGTTGGTATTTTTGTTATCCTCCTTCACGTTGATGGAAGTTCAAGGAACAACTGAAGAGCAATTAGTCAGATCTAGACATATTAATAGTTGTGGTTTAACATGAAGGAAATTCACATACGTTTTTTTAAAGTAAAAACTATAGAAAAAGATGTTTGCTCTCTGTTTGGTGGTCTATGACTCACTGTCTTTAAAAGCTTATAATGGTGATGGAAGAGCTAAAACGCCTCAGGAGGGGCTACAGAGAGAGGGTTTTTGAGGATATGTGTGTGTGTGTGTGTGTGTGGGGGGAGGGGTGCGCGGGTGTGTGTGCGTGTGTGCGTGCGCCTGCGGGCATTGCACAGGCTCTCCCCAGAGGGTAACAAATGTGAAGTGATCATTTCTTTTCTGTGAAAACACACATAAATACATAAAGAGCTCCAACAGGAAATAAAACACCCCCTTCTGCAGGACAGCAGCGTTTAAAATTCAGCAAGCATATTTAAACAACATATTCAATACAAAAAAAAGAATGCTTTTTTTTTCTCTTCAACTCTGCTGCTTTGAGTATAGACAAATACACACATACACACACTGATCTGTAATGCCCGTAACCTCTTTTATAACCCCTTTGAGCTACACAAAAACACAGTAAGTGTCTCGGGTTAGAAATTGGATATGTCAAATGCTCAGTCTGGCGTGAAATACATAATAGTGAGAAATTTTCCCCCTTCCTTTTCTTTTTATTTTTGCCTTCTTATGTTTGCAGTAGTCTACAGTGGCCCCTCACCCTTCATACTGCAGCTCTTATCATGCTCCCGTCGGACTTATCAGCTAAACTCTAGCAGTCGTCAGCAGTCCCTTCCTCAACCCACCATTAGTGTGACCGTAGGAATGATGAGATCCTTCACTGCACTCTCACCCACAAACAGAACAATTTAAAGGAGCAATAAATAGAATTGTTATAGCCACTAATATAGCTTTAATCTTTTGAGCAAAGGATTCTGAAGCCATTTTATTATTATTGTGTAACCTATAACTGGGTTTTGCTGCCACTAAAAGATACCGGTTAAATTTTTCATTCGCCTCCAAACAGAGCGTATTTAAATGACGTGAAGGTAAGCTAGGTTCTCTCCATACTCCACATTTTAAACGCAGCATTGTTCAGTTCAAAGTTCTGAAAAATGTGAGCTCCACCTAGTCGTGCACAATATATAGAACATAAACTTGCTAAATATATAGATACATCGCCAGGTAATTTTGCACAGCACTGGAGGTCAAAAGGACGATTCTTTCACATGATATCCATAGCTGCCTTACCACGTTAGAAAAATCTTGATAGCTAAATGAATCCTGGAGATAGAGGTATGATTCATTTAGTGCAGTTTGCCACAGCAAAAGGAAAATGATGCGGGCAGAACAACTCAAAACCACTCATTTTTATTTTTTCTCACTCTGTGTCATCTTCATTACAACCAGAACGATTTCCGTAGCAACAGACAACAGTCCACAGGATTCAAAGCCAAAAAACAAGCAAACATTTCCACAAAAAGAACAAACATTCAGTTAGTTACAGTTTTATGTTTTGAGTCTTGATGTTTATTTTGTGGTTATTAATAAGTGATCATCTGAACACAGCTGTGGTTGATTTAACCACCTGTTTTACTGATGATCTGTCAAGATAGAGTGTAGGTCGCCTTTGTTTTTTTTAACTGTTAGCCTGTAGCCTCAATGGCTACAGGCTAACACAAGGTTCAACCAAAGTACTCTGTCCCTTTCCTTGTTAGACATCACATGTAAATTTAAGATCTAGCACATTATATTGACAACTTAGCTAGAACCAATGGTAGCCATTGTCAGCTAGCGGTTGTTTGCCCTCCAGCAGGGAGCAGGAGGACAGGGTTTTGTGTGCATGATGTCATGGTGCAACGTGTCTATAGGAAATGTTTAACTATAAATTCATGGAGATACATGGTGCCTATATCAAACATCATTTCATCTGAAGCATGATCACTCCTTCACATTTTCCATAACACAAAGCAGACAAAACAACAGCACTAGCAAAGCTTAGCTCTCCCCACTTATATACTTTGAACTACTCGGAAGATATGGAAGACATCAGGTGTAAATTTCTGCAGCACAAAAACAATGGCTTGAATCTCCTAACAATTTTAAAAGATTTAACATAATGTGCAGCAGTGTAATTATACTTGGAGGTCCATTCATTGTGGACAAGGTTGACAATTTTGATTTTTCTGAGTATAATAGGCAGCATTTTAGGTCGACACAACAGCATTTCTCAGCTGGAGTGAGGAAAAAGTGAAGTTCCTGAACAACAGTCATAATCATTCTGCAGGTACTGATGGCTGGAGCAGATTGACAGCTTCTGCTTAGATGTTTACTAGAGATATTGCTTTTGAAGAAACACCTTTCATAAAGGTCCCCCCTGGATGGCCCTGACATTTCAGGAGAAATCTCTCTAAAAGGTGACTTCTTAACTGTGTAGTCTCCTCAAAGTAATAAAAACTTGTTGCCTCCATGTGAGTACAAATAAAATCAAAGTAATTCTCTTTGACTTCCTGTGTGTTTCTTGTTCCTATGCCAACCCATTAATAAACATGATGATCATGGGTTTAGGAAAATGGTAAAATTTCATGTGGATGGATGATATGTAACATTATACTCTTAATGGTGAAAATGTGAAGACTTGATAAAGAGAAAATTATGACTTAGAGTGTTTTCACAGCTAATAGTGTAGGTTCGACTGGGAATCAAAACTGCATCATTTGATCCATTTTCAGTTGGTGCACTTCTCTTTCACACTGCATTGTGTCAAACCAAACTCTTTGAAAAACCTGTTCACCTCTTCACTTGTGGGGGCGCTGCACCAAGAACCACTGAAGGAAACAAAACCACCAAAGACATGAGCGTAACTTCGTTGTTCACAAAATGTAAATAAAAATGGCAGTTGGATTTCTCATAGGATTTCTTGTCATTTATAAAAGAGAACAAGTAATTTCTCCCATAGAGCTGGACCCACGGAAGTGTGCCCACCACTGGCCAGATACTAAAACTGGTTCTACAAAATACTGACTCACAGGTCCTGAATATCATATTTCATAAAAAAAGAAAAGTGTTTTATGTCGCATTACTGTGTGTTGTTCAGACACATATAATCCCATGATAATACATTAAGGCTTGAAGTTATAAAGTGATAAAAGGTGAAAACCCCTTAAGGTGTGTGAAAACCTGTGTAGGATTCTAAAATGCTATAAGCTGTTCATTAACATAGGAACAAATCCAGGTGTATATACTCCAAGGAAGATGAAATGACAATAATATAGCCTCCAGCTTCCCATAAGGCACCACACTCCTCTCTTGCCTAACTGTTCCCAAGCTCATTCTGGAGCAAATAGACTCTAAAGACAAGCTCTTACCTCGTCCTTTAAAGCCTCGGTGTAATTGTGCTCCTTTCCTCTAAGATGGGAGTTCAAACCTCTTTCTCCAATTCCTGCTTCTTTTATGTGTCTGATGTAGATGCGAATCCCGCTCTCCCATCTTTTATGCACCCTTTAATAGACACTCGCAGTAATTGCGCCTTTAACTTTGGGGACTTCTGACTCGGATGTCCATAAAAGACTGCGTCCGTGTTTTTCTTTGGGGGGTGGGAGGGAATGTTGATGAGACTGGGGATGTGTTGGACTCCAATTGCAAGCAATTATGATATGCATGCATGAAGGTTGGCATTTCAAATATTGCGACAGGTTTTTTTTTTTTGTTTCATTCCCACACTGTCATATATATTCAACACGAAATAAGTGGAAAAGTGGCTAAAACGTTGTGAATGCCCACTAGACAACAGCTATATTTAGAAATGAAAGGTAATAAATCTGCTTGGAAATGTAAGGTAAGGATACCAAAAATCTTAACAATGCAATCAACACAGTATTTTCTGGTGTGCAGAGTGTAATTTAAGTCCCCTTCAAGCTGAGAATAGCCGTCACACACACACTACTTGGAAAAACCAAACAAGTTTGGCTTAAACACCAAGGTTTTATAACCCAGTATAAACCAATCTGCCACTCCTGGACCCCGTCTGCTCTGCCCCATAGTAGGGGTTAAATGGCTTTAAGCTGTGGGGCAAAAAGGCAAGTTGAATGTGAGGAGAGTTGGAGGTTAGGTGGGGGGCCTAAGCAAGGGTGAATGAGGGGAGTAGTTTGTAGCGGCGGTGTTTACGGTGAAGTGCTGGTCAAGCACGACTGCCTAGTTGTCTTGAGTGACCCCCCTGTTATGGACGGTCTATTGCAACCTAATTTCATCCTCCAGTGAGTAAGGCGGAGCAAAGGGGAGCAGGCGGTCCTCTGAGCCTCGTGTCAAGCCCCCCCCACCCACTTATGAGTTTGGAATTGAGACGGTTCCCTGAGGGGGCATCAGGTGATAGTGAAAGGAGTTGGAGTGATGAGGAGGAGCAGGGGAGCTGGGTCCCACAGAGAGGTTGATGAAAGAGGCTGACTCACTGTGACTAACCGTGGAGGAGACAGCTGATAGATACCTTAGAATTAGAGTCTGTTCCAGTGAATGAGGAGCTTGGCAGCCAAAGGAGGATGAAGACAAGGCTTAAATGGGATGATGGATAGTGAGGACTATTTCTGTATTCTCTAAGTAGGCTTGGATCATAAGTGAGCTGTATGAGATATGTGACATCTTATAACTAAATATTTTTCTCATATAGTAGTGCGGTATCTCATAAGTCAATTATAACTAAGTTTTTTTTTTTTTTTTTCCTGGCACCACTTTTACCCTTAAAGATGACTTGGATTAAAAAAAAGTAGCTACTTCTATGCTTGAAAGCATTAATTCTGTCTAATGACATAAAATAAGAACCTTGTCACTTTTTGGTTGTGTCAAAATGGTGCTAGTGTCTTTACGGTCAAGGACGAAACAGTAGGCACACAGAAGGAAAGCTGTAAGGGGATGAAATGGGTACAAAAGTGGAGACATCTACAGATCAGGAGGTTTTGGTACTGAAATCTTGTAGATAATCACATTTCATTAATTTCTCACACAACTAATAGAGGTTATGCAAATAATGTCTGTATTTACTTCAATATGTTTTTATTATTTATGTTTGAGGTCAACTGTCGACTGTTCTGTAATGCGCATCTTCAATAACTGTGTAAGGAAATCTGCTTGATGTTGTTTTCTTTTGGTATTTGACAGTTTTCATTTTATGTTTTGGATGTGACAAGTTTAGAAGTCATTCCTAATAGAAGTTTGCTTCCAACTCTGCATGGACAAATGAGTAAATGGAACATGTAGCTGAGAACAGATGATTTCCAGAAGATTTAGCAGAACATCTGATGAACTTGGTAACTTCTATCAGTCAATCAAATTTTATTTGTATAGCATCTTTGAGCAACAATGCATTTCTAAGTGCTGTACATCATAAAGCTGTCATAGTAGGGATGCACCGATCCACATTTTTCACTTCTGATACCAATGCAGATATGCGAGGTTTAGTATTGGCTGATACCGATTCAGTACAGAGAAATCCAAATTGACTTTAAATGTTTTTTCTTTCTTTAAGCACAGATATAAATGTACTGAATTACAAAATGTGATCATTTGTTTGGTCAAATGTGTAAAAGCAACAAAACTTTAATTTGTTCAGTCCGTGCAGTTAGGAGGACAGCAGCCAATGTAAAAGAAATAATAACGAAACTGACCAAAACAACAGGTTGACTACATCACCCAAACACATACAAATAAGCTGCACCAAACCTTCTGTCAAATTATTCAGAAAGTGCAATTAGGAATGTTAATATATTGTAAAATAAATGATAAAGCAAATTTAAATTACTTAATTTGCATAATGTAAAAAAAAAAGAAAAGTTTTTTGATAAGTCTTTGCGCCAAGATGAGGTGGGTTTTTTTTCAGTTAAATATAATTTTTTAATCACAGGAGTGAACAGCTAGATGTTACTACTGGTGAGAAGAACAAAGACGACACAGGAAGTGGATGAAGGATGGTGGTTTGTTTTTCTTTTTGTTTTTGACAATGTGCAGCTGGCTCCACCAGAGCTCTCACAGCTCCACACCATTCATAAAAAGTCATGTGCTGTTATGAAATGTTGAATCCAAAGCTCTCCTGTAAAATCACTGACTACAATTTCCCCCGAAACGGCGCACGTGTTCACTCCCAAGTGTACGAGGTTTGTCGCTCCAAAGCCTGAATGAAACACAGACATCTTCTCTGATTGGCTGATAGATGAAGAGAACTAGCGCCACCAATGGTTGGCTGATTTATGAATATATCTCATATAACTGTTCACATCTGTCTCTGCTACGATTTCAAAAACTTATCATGTGAACAAGCTTATTAAATAGTCATTCTAATTTTATTGTTTATTTAATAGAAGTTGTGTTTTTCCATATTAGCAGATTATAGACAAGGCAACATGGCTACTATTGGAGATAGCTACCCCAAATCTGCACGGACAAACAAACTCTGACTGGCAGTTCATGGACTACCAGTCAGCAAATAGACTTGTGATCAGTTTACTGCTAGGAACCGGTGCATTTTTATTATAACAAGTCATTATAAAGACTAAATTAAACAGAATTATTATTAGGCTGAGTAAAGTATTAACAAAAATGATTCAGACCATTATTTGAGAATTTATTGTATACCTTTCCCTTCATTACTCTTTCACATTTCCATGCTGAGAGTGGATGAAATATCAGCGTATCACTGGAACTGCTGACATATTAAATGTGGTTGAATGAATTCAAGGTTCTTATCTGTTTTACCTGAGAGCCAGACTCGAGCACGAACCTTCATTATCAGCGTTATTAGCCGCAGCGAGAGCAGCTCTTAGCCGCATCGACCTGTCTACTGAGATCTCTACAGTGCAAATTGGAAATATATCACGTCCATCAGCCGTTACCGCCATCCAGCTCGCCAGCCGCATTTACAACCATTCCATATTTATAAATAACACAATTGTGCTGGGCTGGGGGAGTAACCTTGAAAGGGCTCGTGGCATTGTTTTTTATGATACTCATCTGAGGCAATTACGCATTGATTGAGTCTCCTGACAAACAGCAGGGTCGAACAAGAGAAGGGGTCCTACCTCAGTATAGCTTCCTCTGGTTTTGACTGATAACTCTGAGGTCCCCGCTGCCATGCTTTGCTCTTAAATGTCCCCCTCTAAGTGCAATAGAAGAAGGAGTGGGCAAACATTTAAAAAAAAAAGGAGGAAGAATGTGATATTTCATGATCACTTCACACCGGCGGTAGCAGATACAGTGACATAACAGAGGTTGCGGATAAATCGGCTCTGGGGCGGCGGTAAGGTAATGGGGCTGTTGGTTAACAAACAGGTGGGATTTATTAGACTCTGAGAAATTGGCCTGTCTGCTCACATCCTAATTCGATAAACTAAAGCAGGAATTAAACACAGGAATATTCTTTTTGTTTCTGTTCTCTGGGGAACTTGTGTAACTTGCAATAATACTGTGATGTTATTACAGATATATACTGAATTAAACCGTTTTAATTAGATGTATTCTTAGAAGAATTTAATTAAATAGATTTTTGGAAGCATTGCTAGCCTGATATACTGTGGCTCATGAAAATATACATTTTTCACTATTCACAGGTTCTCAAGTGGATTTAGAACTAAACTTTGATTGGGTCTCGTTCTGATCTAAACCATCCTATCAAAGCACCGGCTCTATGTTTATAGCTTCCAGTATTGGTTGTCTTCCAATATTGTTCTGTATTTAGATCCATTTATCTTCCCATAAGAGCTTTTCATATGGGAAAATAGATGGATTTTCTGGTTGGGGAGGACATAAATCAGTAAGAAGTAAGCAGGGTCAAGATAAATGGTGATTGTAACAGAAAAGAAAGGGTTAAACAGAAAACAGAGGTACCAGAATATCGGCATAAGTTCTGACTCTCCTGTTGTTTGACCAACAAAGAGTTTTCATAAACTTGCCCAGTTACTGGAGCCTCCACTCTCCCTGACTACATCCTTTCTGGTTTTCTGCATATGCAGTTCACTTCTCTATATGTCCCGCGGGTGAAACAAGAGGACAGCATGCCAATCCTCATCAGTTACAACCTCCAGGATTCAAGTGTGCTGAAGTTGAAGTCTCCAGAGAAGACGTTTGAGGGTTATTAAATCATAAAAACTCTGTCCTCATGTCCTTTGTCTTATGTGTTGCTCCCCTTCTCTCAGACCCCTTCCTTTCAGATTACTGAGAAATAGTCTGACAGAACAACAAGATTCTTTAAAAACGAAAATAAAGATGTACGGTATAACTTTTCTGAGAAACATTTGTTAACTCTCCTACAGTCTTAGCACAAAGCTCAGGAGGAGCATGGCAAATATCACAGTCTAACAGCAGGGAAGTAAGGGGTTGTCCCTCAGACCGTCAGTTCCCCAAACCACACAAGAAACAACCTTGAAAAATCGCACCTGGGGTCATCGGAATCCCACTGGGCTGCGCACAGAGCAAAAAACATGTGGGTCTAAATGCCTTTCTTAAGACTACGGGAGGATTAAGAAACAGGTGTTTGGGGATTTTAAGACTGTACCTTGAACACATTTTGAACTTTCTTAAGAAAAAAAATTATAAATTAAAACTGTAATAGATTGAAAAAATATATTTAGTCTATGTATCAGATTACAGTTTAAGTCAAGAATTTACCCACAATTATTAGGTAAAGGGGAAAAATTGTCATAGGTAGAGCTGTAGCCCACAAAGCAATCACCTGAACCAAAATAAAAGTGGCATTTCAGTCTAAAGGTCATGGAATATTTCTGGAAAAACCTTATCCCTTTCAGATTTCCAGCGAATGACAAAACGTACAGTGTCAGAGAGGGTCTTAGGGCTATAGCACTATTTGCCCAGATGTCACACTCAATGCTTGCAAACACACATGCCGGTACATGACACACAAAATCACACATTTTTAATACCGGCACAAAACCAACAGTACAAGATGTATTCACATATATTCCACAGGAATCCAACTTGTTTGTAGTTTAACTACACGTACAGAAGCTTGTACACATTCACACAAAATACTTGCGCTTTCTATCACACGCTGGACATTTCTGCTCGTGGTAAAATGACCTTGTTGTCATTCATCTTCACATCTCTTCCCTTGAGGTTGAACCACTGAGAGGAAGGGAGAGTGAAAGACGTAGAGAGAGAGCAAGAAAGAAAGTGCCTGAGACTGCAAATCTGTTACAAAGGCAAGTCATTGATTCCGGGATGGGGAATTAATGAAGCCTCGGCAGGATATGACAGTACAGTGTCAGACGGGGAAGAGTTATGCAGGCCGTCGGGCTCTGGGAGCCATAAGCTTACAGATAGTTGTCTCTCAGGATGACAAAAGAAGAAGTAGAAGAAGTTAAAAAGGCATTCATTAAATAAAAAAAAAAAAAAAGAAGCCAATTTACTTGAGCAACATTGATGCGTTGTTGGGCATTTCTTATAGCAGTTTTCATTCAGTCTTTTCATCTCACACAAACTCTCCTCTCTTTTGTTTCACTTCTGATGAATCATGGTTACTGGAAATCCTGTCTCGATTTCAACAATATTTGTTGCTGATGAAAATCGGAGCTCACTATTTTCTTTTGTTTTCTAGTTTAAAAAAACAACAAAATGTACAACTCTAAATTTAATTCAATAGAAAAAAATTACTTATGAAAGGAAATTAGTTATATTTTTGTCTGATATTTTTGTACACAATGTCCCTGGAATTGAAAAAAGGAGATAAAAGGAGCTGTTTGGGATCTCAGTCCCACGGATGTACGTTTGATGATCAGTCATTCCAAACTGGAAGTATGACTTCGGGCAAGACAATGAACTCACTATGCACATTTTAAACCCTGGGCTTCATATGTGTTCATCCTTTACAAGTTCTAATGCAACATCTAGACTGCATTCTTTTCACTTCATCATAATGTTTTGTCTATTTAAACTTACATGTCCTTATAAAATCTTATTTAGGTAGAACATTTCCGTCAGAATGTGACAACTTGGCATGTAAAACGATGCGTTGCATAATAAAACCTGTCGCAACCTTCTTTCATGTGTTTAAATCAGTGTTTTATTGGAAATAGTTTGGAGGTATAAGGCATAAAACAGTGATTTTTTTTTGTCACACTCAAAGTTTTCAGATCATCAAACAAATTGTAATGATGGATCTTATGATTTTATTGATTAAGGGGAAAAAAAAGCCAAACTAACCTTGTCCTCTGAGGAAACAAGTAATTGCCCGCTTGTTAAATCCTTAATTAAAACCTTTGAAAGCTGAGCTCAAGTTCACAAGGCAAACAAACATACATGCAGTCGTGTTTCCGTCTCTTGTGACTTCCATTCATTTTCTATAGTCTAACCCTAACCCAGACTCAGTTCACAGCTTAGCCCTAAACCTGACCCCTAGCCCAGCACAGCATTTCCCCTCATGGGGACCAGAAAATGCCCCCGTAAAGAAGCAGTGGTCCCCACAACCCCACATTGTAGACAGAAATAGTTCCCCTCACAAGCATATAAGAACCTGGATCACATATATATTTATATATGTGTGTGTGCGTGTAGGTGTGTGTGCACTTTGAACTGCCTTGTTGCTGACAATGTGCTATATAAGTAAAATTACCTTACCTTACCTGCATGCAAGCAGATGAAATAGATGGAGAAAAGACAGAGTAATATATCCATAACATACACAACTACTATTCAGAAATCAAAAGCAATGAACTGATAATAATATCTCTTGCTACGCTGTGCAGATGCTTGTTCTGCACTGATGAAATGTTACTCACCTCGGCTGCTCAACAAATAAAAGGCAGTGCTGCCATCTTGGAATCTTTATCACTACATCTAAAAACCTGGTTAGCATCTGTAGTGTAAACTTTTGAGTGATCCAATCTCTTATGTATTTAAAGGACTACATAAGGGTATGCCTTTCTCTCTGAGTGTCATACTCAGTTACCGGCCAGTGCTAAATATTAACATAAAGCCTCCAAGCAACGACGGCTCGTGTTGTGCGACAGATATGAAGTGACAAGTGTTGAGGGCAGATCCACGGCCGGCACACTCATGCTGTGGGATTGTTGGAAATCCACCAAGTGCCTCAAACATTAACAGAAGATCATTTTAAAAAGAACAAAGCTCTGGAATGGCTCACATTTTGCCCTGATATTTATGCCAGTGTTTCATAAACGGCCTCATTTAAAATTTGCCTCATCTGAGCTGTGAAACAAGCCCCGCAAATTGAGCCCAGACCCCATAAGGCCTGTGGGACGGGTCTGCGTCTGTGGCCAACATTTGTTTAACTTCCACTCTTTCTTTGCTCTTTTATTTTCAAGGACTTCCGTTGAGCAGATGATGTAGAGCCTGTTTCCTTTTCTTTCTTCCTACATGAAATCCTAACACTCCACCCAAGTGGTAAATCATCATTTACTAGTAGAACCAAAGCCACTTTGTCACTGGAGGGTGACTGCTACCATTTACACCGAGGAACAATTTAAAAGCAAGTTTGCGAACAGCCAAATCATGACTGGGATGAAAAATGTCAATATCCTTTCCTGCCGTTGAAAAATAGGAGACGATTCGTGCACAGCGTTCTGAAGTTTTTACTCACGCGAGACGCGTTTCTCACCACAAACCCTTTTCAAGCGATGATTGAGGAAAGGTGGCAGCACTGATTATGTGAAGGTATTCCAGCCTGACCTGGATTTAAGAAGTTATTAGGGTGAAGTGCTCCAACTACCCGGCGCTCCGAACCCTCCTTTACCTCGCTCCATCCTTTCTGAAGGCCCTCATCACCAGCCATTAATGCAGAGGCATAGCTGTGCCTGCATCTAAATGTTTCATTATGGCAAGAGTGCAGATACCAATTTCTGCACTCATTTCTCCGTATTTTCCCAACGTGCCCCCCTCGTATGGTCTCCGCACCTTCTGCCTCTCCTCCAACCTCTCTCAGACTGAGGGAGGAGAGATAAGCATGACAAATTGAAATAAATGAGAGAGGAGAAAAAGGTGGTGCGGGGACAATGCTGGTGCCACGGCTCCTCCTCCTCCTTCTTCTCTTCGGCTTGGAAAGGGAAAAAAACGGAGAAGATGACAGCAAAAGGGCTCAAGTGAGAAAAGCAAAACGTGAAGAAGAAGGAGGGTGAGCGGTGGTGAGAAAGACAAATTATTTATCCAGCCATTATTATCATTTCACCACCAGCTGTCCTCTCTGAGAACCACGGTGTCGTCCTACGCTCCCCCCTGTCCTCCACTCTGAGTAATGACTGGCAGTAATTGGGGGTATCTTGCTGACCTTTTGCCGCGTCTTTGTCTCCACATGTCCGGATCTATATATGCAACGGGTGTGCCACGGGGTGACCCGCTCAGGGTTATGTAATTTACAACATTCCGTCTTATTCGATCCGGCTCGGAAAGCGCTTTTAACAATGTATTGCTATATAACATGACGTGTCGGGCCGAGCCTGTCAGAAAAGAGGATATGGGCAATAATGGTGTCTGGTCTGAAAGGGCTGGTCACGTCAAAACAAACCCGATCGGCTTCATCGCCAGTTCATTAGGAGCTTTGCAAGAATTTAGACTTTCCTTAGGGGTATTTCGCTGTTTTTTTGGGGAGGGCTTTATCTTTTTTACTTGAAACTGTGCTCTTTATAGAAAGGAATTGCTTTCTAACCTCTAAACAAATAAGACTACCAAAGACATAAAGACTCAGAAAGTAAGATATGCCCAAGTAAAACAGGATAACACACATTTCCTTACAAAGTCAATCCAAAATCCCAAAACGATGAAGACAATGAGAATCCTGGGGCATTTTTTTTGCTCATCTACCGACAGCTGTCTTGTTTGGAAGAAGCTCTTTCATTTTTTTTTTTACACAAAGTGAGAGATCTGGGCAGACAAGTGTTTTAGCCTGAGGAGACAGCGAGCCAAATTAAAACAACCGCCTGATGCCCGGAGCTGGGATTGTGATTTTTCAAATCAAGGGACTAGTTGGAGTCAGATTTGGTTGTTGCTTGTCTTGTTCAAAAACATTTGTGTAACTGTTTATGAACTGTGTTTAAAGGGACATTTTTAGATCCTTGGAAACAAAAAGGAGACAATTCACACATGTAGTTTAATATCAGTGTGTAGGAGATGAATAAACAAAGCTCAGTAGCCAAGTAAACTCCTGCACACTCCTTCAAAAAATCTGCCATTAATAAAAGGTCTGGGACCATCTAAAAATGTTTACTTCAAGTGTGAAGTTTATTCAGTTTTATAGACAATAAACAACTATCTGTCTATTTATCACTGTAGTACAAGTCTATTTGTACAGAACATTTCAGCAACAGGGCAGTTCAAAGTGCTTTAAAACCAGTTGTGAAACAGGTAAAATTATCACGTATCAAAATACGTGATAATTTTGATGATTATCAGGTATTGATAATCATCAAAATTATCAATACATGATGATTTTGTGGTTTTGTATTCTGACCATGTGAGGGTTAAAGGAGCTCAGTGTTTCGACTGGTTTGCAGTTTTCTACCCTCCTGCCAGCAGCAGCGTTCTGGATCAGCTGCAAATCTCTGATTTTTAGTCAGACCTGTGAAGCAGTAATCAAAGCGACTAAAGAAAAATGCATGGATCAGTTTCTCCAGATCTTGCTGAGACATTAGTCCTCTAATCATGGAAATGTTCTTCAGGTGATAGAAGCCTGACTTTGTAACTGCCTTCAAGTGTCTCTTAAGGTTCGGGTCAGAGTTCATCTCTTAATGACTGGTTGAAGCTCTGGAAAAAAGTTCTAGTGGAACGAGAATAATTTTAATGAGTTATCACATGAACAAATTTAAACATGTGTGATTTTAATTCTTATTTAATAGAAACATCACATTTGCAATATTGTGTTTTTTCAACATTAGGGGAAGACTGACAAAGTTTTGTGCAGAGAGAACTTGAAAGGTCACAATTTTTACTCCATTTTGTCTTTGGTCACTCAACATCATTGCAGTTACTTTGGACACATGATGTCACTTTAGATGTTGCTACAGCGACTGATCAAAGCTGTAGTTTTTGTGGGCTCTTATCTTGCCTGTACCTCCTTTCCTTACTTTGGAAAGTTTCCCTGCTGCCCAAGGTTTTACCACTCTTTAAGACTTTCCCTCACGGGACTCCCTACCATCTATCTTTTCATCAGACATGGTCGGTGCCTCTCATTTTCTTCACACAGCTACACTATTCCTCCTCTTCCACTATTTCATCTCCACCTGAGCCATTTCTGCAAACCTCTGTCCACTTCTCTTCCCACCCATGATGCACTTTTGTGAAGCACATTGATTTTTTCTCCCCATCTCGTCAGAAATGTTCCTCTTCCACCCAGAAATCTTTTATTCCCTTCTTCTCTTTTGTCATCCTTCCAATTTCTGGTTTCCTTTTCTTTGTACGATCTGGGTCATCCAGCCGTAAGCTGTGGGATAGAAAGACCAACAAGACACAAAGAAACAGATTATCTTTATTTAAGTTGAATTTTCTCTGAACAAACTTTTTCTTGAATGTGTAGGGGGAAAATACCAACTTTTGAATGTATTCACTGAATACTGCTCATCATTTTCTGGTTTGAAAAGGTAAAAAGAAAGCAAAAATGAGCATCAATTGGAAATAGAAAGATCTCGAATGCAGAATGAAAGCTTGATAAATTGTTGTTCCCAGAAAACATAATTTTTTGCACAGACTTGGTTTTGTGCAGCTGTATAAGTTTGTGATGAAAAAAAAAACATTTAAACTGAAAATATGTTTGGTATTGTTGTACCACTTTAACGTTAGACCAAACTGTGATACGCATTCAGAAAGAAATCTTTGGTCACGTCAAACGAAGTGGATTTGACATCACCCAGCAAATAAACAGAAGAATGTGTTCTGGTCAGATGAGACCGTCTGGACTTTGTGGATTTTACAAGCAAAAACATTGAAAGCCATATTTAGCTGTCCCTTTATTCTGCTGCTTTTCTATTACAGAAGACCTTTGCATCGAACCAATATTGATGGTTCGATGCAAAAAAATTTTTTACATTTCCAGTTTTACAAAATAACCCAGTTTTGATACGGCCAAAAACCTCATCATGATGCCAAAAACATTTTTGAAATTGGCGTTTCCTGTGAGCAGCTTTATCTTTGAAATGTCAAATTGTCAATGAAAACACAGCAAAGATGCAGAGTTTCTTGATGGCCTTCTACATCAAACCCCAATAGAATCCATCCTGGCTTGTGGTCATAATGTAACAAAATGCAAAAAGTTGAATGCGTATAAAATCTATTCCAACAAACTGAAACTTACTAAAAAAAAAAAATGATTATTTTTTGAAAAAGTAGCACTCTGTGTCAGACTGTCCCTTCTTCATTCAGCTAAACTTTGTGAAAATACTTTAACAAACACATATCTCCATTTCAAGGGCATGTTAACCTCGCAGATCATTTTTCTTATAACTTCTCAACACAACTCCCAACACTGGAGCACAGAGACTGCTGAGGTTCTGTGAGGAGGCGGGTGGGACAAATCAATATATTGACACGCTGACACCGATGTTGTCTGTCAATTCAGAGGACTCTTCTTAGGAAAACTACCCTAAAGGTTGGTTCTGATCCATATAGAAGGGGATGTTTTTTATTGTAGCAGTTAGGAGCAAAAATTATCTCAGGGAAGATGAACTGGACTTATTAAATACAGTTTATCTGTCCTGGTTGTTTAGCTTAGGAAACCAATTTTATGCCTTTTATTTGGTTTATATGGAGCGGTAGGTAATATTTAAGAGGAGCAACTTTGTAAAAGAAGAAGAGATCTTCAGGAGAACCAGAGTCAGAGAAGATGGGCAAGTGGTTGGAGCGACAAAAGGATAAAAATACAGAAATCACAAAGTCAAAAAAACATTATTGAAAAAAAATGCATTTAAAGGGGAGAAAAATCCAGGTTGATATCTTCTATAACTGGATTTAAGATCAATTGGAGTAAATACAAGTTAAGGCAGCCAGCTTGACCCGGCAAAGTAAACCTATAGCGTCTCAAGTCAAATGACAAACAGTGGGAATTATTAAAATGGAATATTTTAAGTGTAAAATTGTTAATTGTTAATATTTTAGAAGTGTAGCTCTGCAGAGAGCTGCTACTTGAAGAACTTTAGTTTGGAAAAATTGGAGGCGATTTGGATTGTATGGTTGCTATTTGCAGCAGGGTCACTTTAGGCATGAATGAAATAACTATGGACTTCTATATAAATGGTGTTCAGTGTTAAAGTTTACTTCGGCAAATAAAATCACTTTTTAACATACATATATATATATATATGTATGTATATAAATTACTCTCATTAAATGATGTATGTGCTTAAATAACTTGAAATTGGAAGTTAAGAACTTCGACCTTCGACTCGACATGCCTTGACTTTGAATTCACCTTGGAACTTTTATGTCTTTACTTGGGACTTGATTTGAGACTTTGGTGGAAACACGATAGACTTACTTCTGACTTGTAATAGAATGACTTCTGTTAACTACTCATAAGGTTTACACTTTGAAAGATCCATTCTATGTCGGAGTGTCTACTAGCTCCCTAACAGAAGCAGAACAGACCCATCAAACTAAATAATCTCTTTAGTCTTGAAAATTTAGGAACAACATCCTGTGATCCAATAGAGAAAGCAGCAGAAAAAACTTGGGATCCTGTTTATCGGTTCACGCCTTTGCTTCAACTTCTATGCAGTGTGTAAAAGTTGTATAGAAGGACAAATGTTGTTCTGTGTAGCCAATCACAAAACAAGGTCAATGGTACACCAGGAAGTCCGGTCTTTGTATTTTATTGTTTTTTCTCTGTTAAAAATATTCCACAAACAATCACCATTGGTTCTTCCCAGTCAGCCATGTTTGTTTACTCACATTTGGTCTCGAGAGGTTTTGTGAGATTTCTCATCTGACATTTGAATATTGGTGAGTAAGATTGGTTTATGTGTGGCGTGTTGCTGTTGCCATGTGGCTAAACAACCCTCACTATACGACCAAAACTGTAAGATCTTTTATCATCATGTTTGGTATTTTGGGTTTTGAAAATGAGCCAATTTTTTTTTTTATCTTACCGTGTGCAGGTGTAAAGCAGAAGAACATTGTTAATTACAATAAATGCATGATTTAACTGGGGGTAATGTTTGTCTGGTATTAAATTTGGTTTGCTGGTCTAAAACATGTAAGTTTGCCTAAAAAGTCAAAACAGAAGTAATTTGTAAGGAGTCAAATACTTGTTTTTCCACTCAATACCTTCAAGTTTCCTGAGTAAGACAGCAAATCCCACATGCTTGTTTGCTTGGTTTCTTAAAACTTCTGACATTTCTTGCCTACATAAAAGTTACAGACCAAAGCTAAACGTCAATGCTCCTGTCCAGGAAGAAAATACACTCTGCCATCATCACAATCTGGTCAAGAACTGCCCTGTAGGACATGGCAAAGACTCAAAGATGTCATCTTGACCTCTAAAACAATCCCAGTTTTTGGGAGTTTCTATATTGCCTCCTACATTCTGCCACTTCAACAGCATAATCCTACATGTCTTGTGCTACGGAATGCAAGATGGACCAAAATACAAGAACAGAGAGTTTGGAGTTCAGACCAGAATGATGAAGAGAAGGTCAGAGCAAATTAAACAGGGACTAGACTGAGTAAAATACATAATCCAAGGCCAGAAATGAAAACAATTAAGTTAAAACTGAGTCATCCATGAAGTCCAACGTGTGTTGAGGATGAGATGAGGATAGAATATGAGCTGAGATAGCAATAAGAAAAAAGACGTAAGTAGAAACAAACCAGAACAGATCCAACAACTGTTGCCCTGAAACTCTTCGTCTGTCAGCCATTAACTCACCTCGCTCCAGTGGGTCAGAGCTTTTTATTGGCCGACTGGAGCGGCTTTCAACAGGCAAAATATAAAAAAAACAATAACTGTTTTACAGAGACAAAACTGAACGGTAATAGAATGTGGTTTTAGTCCAAACAAGTGCATTGTTTCAAATACAGTATAAACATACTATGCAGATATATGCAGATCTTGACTTCATATATCTACATAAAGCTATTGAAAAGCTGGTGTTATGATGATATTTTAAAACAAGTGTTTTTTCCTTTCTGTAAAAGCAGGACCTTCAGCAAAGTGGTGCACTTCTTACTTTTAGGGTTAAGTTTGTTGCTATGCCAACAGCAGATAACAAATTTCTGGAAAAAAAAAATATTTTTGATTCTGTTTGTATGATGGTATTTTATGATCCATTATGTGCAGAAAGAAACGACAGCACACTTTGAAGGCCATATTACTGCAGAGTGGCTTTCACTGCAAATAAGCAATGATTGTGTGCTCTCCGACAAACACTTTGCTTTTATTAGACTTGTTTCATATGTGAAGACTAAATCAGTGTTCTGTTTTTCCTCCATTAAAAACTCAGGACCTATGTCTGTTGTGTTAGTGGCAAAACTTGTTTCTTTGTCAAACATAGGATTGTAATTATTACCTAAAATGTTAGTTTTTTTTTTACAATTACTATAACAAATATCCCATTTTGTGAATTGTACAGACTTCATTTTTTAAAAAAGAGATCGTTCTTTTCTACATACAACTTTATTAAAACAGGAAGTGTGACTCAAAATGAAACCTTGATCTCAAAAACAGCATATGTATTTATTTCACAAATGCAGTTTGAAAATGCACCAGCTTTCAAAATAGTAGTTATGTTTCCATTATATAATGGTGCAATTTGACATTTAGAAAATTAATCTGCTTAATGAATATTGTGGCAATTTTGAAAAAACTCATTTTTGTAAAAAAGTGTTGGTGCTAGGAAGAGTAATATATTTTTTATCAAAATTTGTTTATGTTGCAAACACTTTCTCACGTCACACAAGTCACATGGTCAAACCACAAAGAGAAAGATGACAGGAAGCAGTCGGTGGATCATGGCACCTTTTTTTTTGTGACTTATCATGTGAACAAACTTATTCACATGTGATTTTAATTGTGTTTCTTATTTTATGGAAATGCCAAAATATTAGGCAAGATGAAAAAAATAAAAGTGCAACATACAACATACATTTTACTTGAAATATGACAGAAACCAGCCATTATGACTGCATGTGTAGTGGGTTGAGAAACAGTAAAAAAAAAAATGAATACACCCTCTATCTTTGGATCAGAATTGGTCTTGTCTTTTGTCTTCGTTTTTTTCTTCTTTTTTTAGACGTGTTTGTTGCGTGCATGTATCTCCTTGCCAGTGGGGGCGCTCTCGTGCCGCTGTGGGTCTGATAGGGAGAACGAGTTTCCTGGCTCTGGGCATGCGCGGCTGAGAATAAAGGAGCTCTTGCCAGAGTAACATTGTATCAACTCAACTTGCTCTGTGATCCACAGGTCTTGGTTGCACAGGATCCATCTGCATGTGCACCACTTGATACTGGCTCAGATTCCCCTTGGTCTGGTGCCGGTAACACATGCAGTTTGAGGTCTACTCATCCGTTTTGTCATACAGCAGAAACAGAAATAGAAAAAAAGTTATTTTTAACCACAACTACTAGGAGACACCTGAGACAGCAATCTGATGTGTTTGTGGGACTGTATGTCAGCAGCAGCTGTAGACCAATGAATAAAACACGAGGCACTCATTATGACCCCTTGAATATTAACATATAGCCCTCATTCTCTACAATTTCTCACATGACATTTAATTAAGGTTATAATCTCCAATGTGGCACAATGTAATGTTATTTAATACAGTTAGTTTTACTGTACGTGAACAACTTTCACGTCAGACTACGATGAAAATTTAAAACCCACTAACTCTCCCAGTATAATCTGGACTGGCAGACTTGTACATAGTTTCATTTCACTCCTGAAACCTTTCAGACCCAGCAGTCAACCAACTGCCTCACTGAGTTCTAACTTCATCATCATTGTCATGTATGCTGTGTGTTGTGAAATCTCACCAACAGCAATGGTGCACTCAGGCTTCCCTCCACCACCAGCAGACATTAAAATCATGGAGTCCTTTAGGGTACATGCCAGAAAATTAGCCTTTGCGAATATGCATGAAATTACTTCAATAGGCAGAAAGGGGAAGAGAGTCAGACAAAGACGTTATCTGCGTAGCTGGCATAGATTTTGTCCGATAGGACCGCTTGTAGAAGAGTGTCGAAGGTTTAGGCTGTGGGTGTGCGGGGAAGCAATCATGCCAATTACGCTAATGTTTCTGAGTGTGTGTTGTAATGAACCAGTTTGTCTTGAATCCTTAACTTGTTCATAAAATATGGGCGATGTGGATTCTCAGTTGAACTGAAAGGGTTATTTATTATTTCTGTGGAATAAATAATTCAGGTATTATTTTCAACTGAAGCTTTGAAACAGTTTCTAACAATTCTCCTTTCTACTGGTTTTGTAGGCCATTTTTTAGCCTACAAAATACAATGTTTACATCTCCAACATTACCAAAACCAGTGGCTGATTCCATCTTTTTGACACTGCAGAGGAAGATTAGATAGACAGACAGACAGACAGATAGATAGATAGATAGATAGCAGAGTTTTAATACATCCATCCATCCATCCATCCATTTTCTGTTCACCCTTGTCCCTTAATGGGGTCGGGAGGGTTGCTGGTGCCCATCTCCAGCTACGTTCTGGGTGAGAGGCGGGGTACACCCTGGACAGGTCACCAGTCTGTCGCAGGGCAACACAGAGACACACAGGACAAACAAC